>CAUYRH010160554.1:0-11757 GCA_963574655.1 Perodicticus potto
CCCAATTCATAATTGCTAAGTCATGGAAGAAGCCCAAGTGCGCATCGACCCATGAATGGATTAATAAATTATGGTCCATGTATACCATGGAATACTATGCAGCCTTAAAGAAAGATGGAGACTTTACCTCTTTCATGTTTATGTGGATAGACCTGGAACATATTCTTCTTAGCAAAGTATCTCAAGAATGGAAGAAAAAGTATCCAATATACTCAGCCCTACTATGAAGCTAATTTACAGCTTTCATATGAAGGCTCTAACCCAATTATAGCATATAGAATATGGGGAAAGTGGCAAGGGAGGGGAGAGGAGAGGATGGGTGGAGGGAGGTTAAATGGTGGGGTCACACCTATGGTGTGTCTTAGACAGGTTCAGGAGAAACTTACTAAATGCAGAATACAAATGTCTTCATACAATAACTAAAAAAATGACATGATGGTTATGTCAAACAGTTTGATGAAAATGTTTCAGACTGTATATGTAACCAGCACATTGTACCCCTTGATTGCATGAATGTACTCAGCTATGATTCAACAACAAAATAAATAAATAAATAAATAAATAAATAAAACTAGTAATTTCTAATTCATATGCTACACCAAAGGTATGCTTTAGGAACACTTTTGCACAGCTGATTTCAAAGTAAAATAATTTTAAAAATTTTACAAAATATTAGCACAATACAGTTGCTTAAGGAAATGTTCAGTTCTGCAAATAATTTCCACTCTTAATGAATTTCCTAGAGAACAGAACATTATGTAGTTGGGGCATTTATTTGCTTTCTACCACTGCTTCTTTAGTGTAAAGGGCTATTTCTGGGATAAAATGATCCCAAGTATTAAAATAAAGTGAGTCTATCAATAAATGCTTCCCTATCTCATAAAAGCAATACTAGCCCCTATATAATTCTGAATAATTCATATATTTGACTATAAGAAAACATCTGAAAAAGATGTTAAATGTGACATTTCTCAAATGAAGGCCCAGAGAGCTTCAAATGCTCCATTAGGCAATAATGTAGACTTGAATTGTGCCCTACCCTTGTATCCAAGGGAATGGGAATAATGAGACTTTTAGTGACTTTATCCAGTCCTGAACACATGGTTTCAGCATAACCTAATGCTGAAGCCCTGGAGAGAAAGAGAGACGCACTCTTGCATGAGATTGTGATCCTTGCATAATGTCCCTCATCAAGTGCAAACTTCAGACAGCTGTTCTTATTCCAGAGCCATGACCTGGTTAAACAGGTAAGATGGAATAGAGCACCACCACGCCCAGATCCCAACTGATTCTGGGCTTTCCCCTTTTGATAAGTCCTAGTCTCTCTAGTCAGTGTTCATGAACCCACCAACAACAATAATTCCTTGATTAAGGAGAAAATTTTTTTCTCAGATGGCAATGGCAAGAATCAATTGATATATAAAAATTAGAAATATTTATGCTGCCTTTACTTAAAGTTTTTATTGCACATTTTAGGAAAAGAATGTCAAATTAAGTAACTTGAAGCATCTCCTTTGCATGTAGCACTGCCTCTTTGAGCAGGAGCCAAGGACACCTAGGAAACAGACTACTGGAATGCTCTGTGTATTTTCAGTGTTTTGTCATTTATCAAATTCACATGGTGAACATTTATCAAGTTCAATCTCACACATTTAGCTTTAGCTTTATAACAACTCTACGAGAAAGAAGGCAACATTAAGATCCCTTTATTTTAAAAGGAAGCAGAAATTGATGCTTAAGACATTATTCCATAGGTCCCATGGGGTGAATGGAAGAGGTAGGATTAGAACCCCTATCTTCTGAAGCACGATTTACAGATCTTTACACAACTCTCACATACTAGCCAAAACTTTATAGAGAACGGGATTTTTTTGTTTTTAACTGCAGGATCACGCCAGGGAAACATTAATACAGCGCTCAGACCGGCAAGATGGTGGAGCCCAAGGAGACAGTTTTTTCCCGAGAAACTCAGCCGCAAAAAGCACAAGGCCGCGCTGAAGGAGGAGAAACGAAAGAGACGTCGGCAGGAACTCGCACGATTGAGACCCTCAGGACTCTCGCAGGAGGAGGAGAAAGAGGATGCTTTTGCTGAAGAACAACTACAAGAAGAGAAATGGTTGGCGAGAGAGAGGCGAAAGTTGCACGAGGAGCGGCTGCAGAGGGAGCAGGAGGCGCAAGCAGCATTCAGAATAAAAAAGGAAAAGGAAGAGGCAGCTCGGAAACGGCAGGAAGAGCAAGAGAGAAAGTTAAAGGAAGAATGGGAAGAAGAGCAGAGAAAAGAGAGAGAGGAGGCGCTGCAGAAACTACAGGAGAAGAGAGAAAGACAGCAAGCCGGGCAGAAGACGCTGCAGCAGGCGGGCAGCGAGGTGGAAAATGGAGCCACCTGGCAAAACCCGGAGCCACCCACGCGTCTAAAAACAGCGGAGGCGGGTCGGGCTAGTTGTTCCTTCTACGGAGACAGGTGCTCACGGAAACATGAGTTCCCAGCATCGAGCCCCACCCTTCTCATTAAGAGCATGTTCAGGACGTTCGGAATGGCGCAGAGCCGGAGGGACGACTACGACCCCGACGCCGGCCTGGAGGACAGCGACGAGGAAACCTACCAGCAGTTCCTGGACTTCTGCCACGACGTGCTCCCCGAGTTTAAGAACGTGGGGAAGGTCGTTCAGTTCAAGGTCAGCTGCAATGTGGAGCCTCACCTGCAGGGGCACCGTGTACGTTCAGTACCAGTCGGAAGCAGAGTGCCGGGCGGCCCGGTCGCTGTTCGACGGGCGCTGGTACGCGGGCCGCCGGCTGCGCTGCGAGGTCTGCCCCGGCACCCGCTGGAGGAAGGCCATTTGTGGATTATTCGAAATGCAACCGTGCCCAAGAGGAAGACGCCGCAACTTCCTCCATGTGTTCAGAAATCCCAATGACGAGTTCTGGGGAGCGGACAGGGACATGTACCTGTCCCCAGATAAGACTGGTTCCTCGTTTGGTAAGAACCTGGAGAGCAGGGGGCGGACCGGCCGCCACGACGAACACTCCGACGATTCCTGCAAGAGAAAGGGGGAATCGGACAGGAAAAGGAGGAAGAGTCACAGGAGGAAGAAATCTCACACACACACGCCAAAGAGTCGTGAAAGGCACAGTTCACGGAACAGAGGAAGAAAAAAGGACCACAGCTGCGGCCGGGGCAACCAGGACAGCCGGAGACGCAGAAGCCGGAGCAGGAGCAGGAACAGGAGTCGCAGCCGCAGGAGCCAGAGGAGCCGAGCTCAGGTAGGTCCAGGAGTCGTGGCCTGAGGAGGTCAGGCACTAGAGACAGAACTACGCAGATTCCCAAACCAGTAAATCGGTTTTGTTCTAAAAAGAAAAGAAAAGAAAGAAAGGAGAGAGGGAGGGAGGGAGGAGCTCAGAACTGAGGCAAGGTCTAGTTATAAACTGGGTGATCGTATTATTTGTAGACATAAGAAAGGTAGTAATAATAATCATGCCAAGCTAAGGGGTATTTACCAGGATTGTACCAGAATACAGGAAACAAAGTCTCCCAAGCCAGATTCCTGTGAGTGAGTTATCACAGGCCGGTCAGTATTTGAGGGACAGAATTCTCAAACTGGAGCCCAAAACTATTTGTTACAGCCCAAGTTGTTAGAGGTCAGTGAGGACTAAGTGAGGAGGGGAGAAAAGGCCAGATAGCAAAAAAGAATTGAACACTGTTATTGGAGATACCAAAAAGATGAGATACAGAGTATAACAATAAAATTTATAAATGATATTGGGTGGCACCTGTGGCTCTGGGAGTAGGGCACCGGCCCCATGTACTGAGTGTGGGGCGTTCAAACCCGGCCCCGGCCAAACTGCAACAAAAAATAGCCGGGCGTTGTGGCGGGCGCCTGTAGTCCCAGCTACTTGGGAGGCTGAGGCAAGAGGATTGCCTAAGCCCAAGAGCTGGAGGTTGCTTGTGACCTGGGACTCCACAGCACTCTACCGAGGGTGATAAAGTGAGATGCTGTCTCTACAAAAAAAAAAAAAAAAAAAATTATAAATTATAATAATACGGCTACCACTTACCGAGTTTCTGTTAACAGTCTCAAAAATCCTGAATTTTACCTATTATCACCTTTCCCTTACACATGAGGAAACTAAAATTTGTAAGTGTTGAATTATTTACATTCTATGAGAGTAGATTTCAACCCTGTTCAATCGGAATCTTATAAAATATCTTACCTGTGGAGTAAAAGTACCAACACAAAACAACTCTGGAATTTGACTAGGCTCATGTCAAATTTTGCCATGTCAGTAGATTAAATTGAAGGAAATCCATCTGGCTTTTATTATAACTAATAATTTGAGATTATTCCATATTTAACCATTTTTACCTTACTTCTATATAAGTGGTTCTGATAGTTAAAATATTAACCTTCAGAATCTCAGGCACAACCCTCAAATATTCTGATTCCACAGACCTGACTGGACCCTGATAACCTTCTGAGACAGACTATGCTTCATGTAATTATTACCATAAATTTTTATTCATTTTGTTTCTTTGGTTAAAATTTTTTTTTATTTACAAAATTTATTCAGCAAATATTTAGTGAACATTTGCACCAATTGTAAAAAAATATATAGAAAAAAGAAATTTTGTTATTCATTGATAATCTCTATTAACTCCTTGATAAATGTGTTTCAAAATCTTTCATTTATAGATATATGATCTGACTGTTTGAATATTCTCCATTTCCAGTGTATTTTATATACCTTATTATTTTGGATGATTTACAGTTTTATGTGTCAGCTCTTCATTCTTTAAAAAACCTTCCCTTTTTGTTTTTTAAAATGGGATAATTTCTATTGATCTTTTTCAGATTTATTTCATTTATACTACAAGTGCTTAAATCTTCTGTTTATATTATGTATATGTATGCATATGTATATTATGCATTTCTTGGATTCAAGATTCGATATTCATCTCTATAATTATTACCAAGCAAACTATGGGATAAATTGTGTTGTTCAAGTCAGAAAATTTAAACCGATTTCTTTACTGATATTTTTCTCTGATTGCTTTTGTAATCACTGAGAAATGTATACTAAAATATTCTTTTAAATCATGGATTTAGCAATTCCTCCTGGTATTTTTGTTCATTATTTGCCTTCTATAACTTGAGGCTAGTGTATTCAGGTGCTTACAAATTTTAAATTGTGATGTCTTACTGTAAAACCAAAATTTGATTATTGGGCCTCTTTTATCTCTGCTAATGCTTTTTGTTTTTCATTCTGTTTTCTCTGATATTAATGGACAAATCAATTTTATTTTGGTTGAAGTTTTCACGGTATATTTGTTTCATTTCTTCAACATCAGCATTTATCTTTCTATCATGTATGTATCTCTGTCAAATAACACTATCAGCTTGACCCATGCAGAAGTGAAATTCTTATGGCCAGAAAATGATCAACTATTGACAGTTTCATATGGTTCAGCCTAATATTTGTTTAGGTGATACTTTTATCTCATTGAATCTCATGTCAATTCTAAATCTCATGTCAATCTCATGTCATGTGAATTAAACATGTGTATGCTCATTTTACAAGTGAATTTATGTGTGTCAGAGCTGGAATTTTAATGAAATTTATTGTATTCCACAGTTTCTTCTCTCTCTCTAGTAGCATTTGGATATACATACTTCATAAGACACTACATTTAAATCACATTTCACCTTGAAATTTTTATAGTATTGCAGCATAGAGATTATATCACTTATGACAAGAAACACCTGGCACATTCTAAAAGGTTATTGAAGAGAGTTTAAAAATAAAGAATTTACAAGAGCAGTGTACAAGAGTGGACTGGGTGAAGAAAAACCAATAGGTGTTGATTATCAATTCCGGGAGCTAGTCACAGTGGATTGAAGCTATTGTCATCTCTTGTCCGAAGAGCAAAAGGGAAAAAAGGGTGATTTGATCTTGTCAGTCACCACCACAAACCAAGTGAAGAAAATTCTTTTGAATTTGAAGTCACCTACAAAAAAGTGGAAACTGCATCTGAGTTCCCCTTGGGCAACAGGATTGGTGATCTGCCTTCTGTCCCAATTTTGTTTAGATAAAAAATACCAAATTGGAGAAAGAGGGCAGTAAGGGAACTCTGCTGGAGCAGTCTGTACACTGAGCCTTTGCCCAGGTGGAAATTGACAGGACGATGCCCATGCTTGAGCTGGATATGCTTCATCTCTCATGAACAAGAGGACCACGGCAACAGAGCATGTGGGATGTACCCTATTGTAGGAACATGAGTATAACTCCCTGAAAAGTAATACTTGCATCCCAGGAAAAGACAGCCTTGGAATGCAGATGTGAACATTTGTTCTGTCCCACATTTCTTTGCCCAGACAACGGTGTAAGAGAAAAGTAAATCCAGAAAGGAAAGGAACAGAATTAGAAAGGGAAAATTCCCAGCTACTTGGGAGGCTGAGGCAAGAGAATCACCTAAGCCCAGGAATTGGAGGCTGCTGTGAGCTATGACACCAAAGCACTCTACCAAGGGCGATAAAGTGAGACTCTATCTCTAAAAAAAAAGGGGGGGGGAAAGAAATGAAAATATAATCCATATGCATACCTGGGCAGTGCAAACTCCTTACTTAGACCATTAGACAAGCACAAGATACAAAGAGAGGGCGGCATCCATAGCTCAGTCCATAAGGCACCGACCACATACACTGAGGCTGGCAGGTTTGAGCCCTGCCTGGGCCAGCGAAAACAACAATGACAACTACAACAAACAAATTAGCTGGGCATTGTGGTGGACACGTGTTGTCCCAGCTACTTGGGAGACTGAGGCAAGAGACTCACTTAGGCCCAAGAGTTGGAGGTTGCTGCGAGCTGTGACAGGACAACAGCTTGAGACTCTATCTCAAAAAAAAAAAAAATATATATAAAGAGGGAGTGTGGCGATTTGGCACATGTCTGAACTGCTGTCATTTTGAAATGGAGTCTATTTTTTAATACCTTGAAGTAGAAGGAAAGTTATAGATACAAAGATATTTTAGGAAGACTGGAAAGAGTGATTTAACAGAACATAGTTGAAAGTAGCAATTGAAGAAAAAAAAATCATTTCCTGCTTACACCTGTCCAGGATGTTTAATAAACTAGTCACCTATATAAATGTTGAGCACCGTTATGTACATATTTGACATTGGAACAACAAGGAGATGACTGAAAATAACTTTGAGCCCTGTTAACCTTGCATCACCAATAAGCTTGGATTAGAAAATTGATTATAAATCATCACTACAGTAAGAACCCACATTTTGCCATATACTGCAAAAAATGTGTTTAAATAGAACTTACTATTCATCATCAAAGACATATATACTCATTTTTTAATATAGAAATCTATTTTTGTTTTACCTCTTTTGTAAATATCAAAGTCACAGAGCTGGGAATATAAGTCTCAACTTCTTTCCAATTTTAATTTGTGGCTTGTTTTCACATCTTCTATATATTTTGAGTGCACTTAAAAATAAGCATTTTTTTTCTGTTCTCTGCATGATTAAATTCTTTTATCTTGTCCCTTTTTAGTTCTCTGGAAACTATGCAAAAGAACAGAAATATATCCACCAACCTCTGTATCAAGTCACTAAGAATAGCCCAACAAGCCAAGAACTCTTCTCTAAAGAAATAGCTCACCACCCCTGAAAGTAAAAGTATGTCTATTTCTTCCCTTTAGGGGTTGAACTGAGCTGTTTATCTTCATCACCTAAAGATTATATTCATTTACTTTTTCCCTTGCATAGGAGTTCAGCAACAATACTGTGAAAATCAAGTCTATGATTCTCAAGATATAACTTCCCCTATATATTTTTTCTTCATCTTTTTGAAAGCATTAATAGTTGAATATCCACCTTCGTATTTTTTTAGGGATAAATATTTTTAAAATTTTGTTTTTAAAAAATGAAAAAAAATCTATTTTCTTCTTCTCACTCTTCGTCCCCCAGATGAATGAGTTTTCACCCTGCATTCTCATATTTCCAACTTTGTTTTTGGTCTCCTTGACTACAGTTGACCTAGTTGGCCACTGTTTTTTTGAAATCTTCCTTTTCCCCTTAAAACATAATATTCCTGCTTCCTAAGCTACAGTTTCTCTCTTTCTCATTGCCTGCCCTCCTTCTTGACCCATACTGTGAGCCCAACCAAAGCTTACGTTGATATTTTGTTTTCCCTTTTTTTTGCATTCTCTGCACATATCCATTCTTTCAGTTTTAGCTATCACACTTAGGCTGGTTAGTCCCTAAATTTACACCTTATGTCTTAATTTTTCATCCTTTCCCATCATTTATGTTAGAGGGCATATTTCTTTGGGGTCTGTGATGTCCAAAATATAAATAAGTCCTCATGTCAGCCACGAGTCCCTTGTCCTCAACAAGCACCCGGCAACTGCCCATCATCAGTCAGTCCCCACATGTTGACCCTGCCCTACCTCAGGCATATGTACATTCTTCCTCTTCCTAAAATTCTGCCAAAATAGACGAACAGCCTCTTAAGTCTTTAGCCTCAGAGCAAGTCATTTTATCTTGCACACACCTGCCAGGATTACTGTTTTTTTAAACACCCCTTTCAGCACAACTGTGTTCTAGACTCACTTTCTCTTGCCCATGACATCTCACCTGAATTTCAGAATCTGGCATCTAAGTCCCTTCATCAACAGGGTCCACAGTCCCCATATTTTCTAACCAAATATCTCATTACTCTTCAGCATGCCCTTGCTCTAGCTAAATCAGGTAACTCATCACCGCCCACATAGATCTTAATTATCTCCTTTATGTGTTTTTCTGACAACCTCAAATTCCCTCTTTTGCCCTTCTTACTGGCTCATCCGTATTACCGACCATGCTTATTACTTCTATCTTTGGCCATATAATAGGGGTGTCTATCCCGAGATGACAGAATTTCCTATACTTTCTATCTAGCTTATTTTTAGATTTTCCTTGAAGGTCTCAGTCACCAAAGATTGAGTTTGTTTTTTTGAGAGACAGTCTTACCTTGTTGCCTTCAATAGAATGTCATGGTGTCACAGCTCACAACAACCTCCAATTCCAGGGCTTAGGTGATTCTCTTGCCTCAGCCTCCCAAGTAGCTGGGACTACAGGCGCCTGCTATAACACCTAGCCATTTTTTGTTGCAGTTTGGCCTGGGTTCAAAGTTCAATCATCTTTGAACCTGCCATCCTTGGTATATGGGGCCAATACCCTACTCACTGAGCCACAGGCATTGCCCCAAAGATAGATTTTTATATTGCTGATATCATTATACTTATATATCATTAGTCTTAAGCAGGGGTTCTCAAACTGCAGCCCACCGAGGACATTTACCCAGCCCACAGGGTGTTTTTGCCGTCGCTGCCTGTCCTGCTTAGCAGCCGACTTGTCCCGCCGGCAGTCACATGTGTGGAATCGCAGCAAACTCCAACTCACAAGCTTGCCTGTGCAGAGCCTGCTGCTTCCTGAGGACTGAGGTTAAGAACTAGTTAGGCAGGGTGGCACCTGTGGCTCAGTGAGTAGGGTGCTGGCCCCATATACCAAGGGTAGTGTTTGTGTGTTTGAACCTGGCCCTGACCAAATTGCAACATGAACAAGTTAGGATTTTTTTTTTTTTTTGAAGTTAGGAGGTCTATTTTTTTTTTTTAATTTTGCAGTTAGTAGGGCCTTTTTTCCCTGAATTTAGGAGGTCTTTGTGCGGTGTGCATAGGAATTTGTTCATAGTTTTTTTTTTAAACTATAGTCCGGACCTCCAACGGTCTGAGGGACAGTGAAATGGCCCCCTGTTTAAAAAGTTTGAGGACCCCTGGTCTTAAGTATGCTATTAGCCTAAATGTAAACAGAGTATGTATAACTTCAGATGAATGGAGGAACCCTTAAAATGCCTAATTTATACATGAATTCAACAAGCATTTATTGAGCATCTGCCACATTCTAGGAACTATGCCAGCAGCTAAGAATAAAAAAAGATATTTAAAACCCTCCCCAAATCAGAATAGACTCAATAGTTTAAAGGCTCATATTAAAAATTATTTTCTCTGTTTACATGGATGGAGCTGGAACATAGTCTTCTTAGCAAAGTATCTCAAGATTGGAAGAAAAAGTATCCAATGTACTCAGCCCTACTATGAAACTAATTTATAGCTTTCATATGAAGGCTATAACCCAATTATAGCACAAGAATATGGGGAAAGGGGCAAGGGAGGTAAGGGGAGGGGGAAACTGGGTGGAGGGAGGGTAATTGGTGGGACCACATGGTGAAACTTACTAAATGCAGAATATAAAGGTCTTAATACAGTAACTAAGAAAATGCCATGAAGGCTATGTTAATCAGTTTGATGAAAATATTTCAGATTGTATGTGAAACCAGCACATTGTACCCCATGATTGCATGAATGTACACGGCTATGATTTAATAAAACAAAAAATCTTTTAAAAAGAAATTATTTTCTCTCCTCTTTATTTTCCTGCATTCTCATAATAAGGAACACTTAAAAATAAAATAAAAAATAAATTAAATTCACACAAATTATTTTCTTATCAATAAGCAGACACAGTCATTTTGAAGCTTAATTATTATTAGATTGTTTAAATATAAACTGTTTCTATGTAGGAGGCATTATCCAACAGTTGAAAGAATTCATTCATTTAACCAACATTTACTAAGTACCTACTAGGTTCTAAATCCAGGAATGAATGAAGTCCGCAATGAGGAAATTGGAATTTTTTTTATCTTACTGTGTCCTCTGTCAGAGGAAATACATTTTACATTATGAAAAATGTTGACAAAGCATGTAAGGACATTAAATGCTTGCTTTCAGGTGAATTAAAAATTACACTGTGTAGTTAGTAATATTGTAATTAAAATGACAAAAACTATTCTTGTATTAATATCAAGAATCTAAGTATCAATGGTTTTATCCTCAAAGGCAGACCAAAGCCTTACCCACTCTCCACCCCCTGTAATATAGTTCTCTGCAAACACTTAAATGTGGTTTTCTTAACTCTTGAAAGAATCAGCCTGGGCGAATTCTTTATGAGGAGGACCCACCCCCAGGCAATTGAAGCAGTACTAAAAATACACTACTGGGACCTGATGAAACTAAAAAGCTTCTGCACAGCCAAGAACACAGTAAGTATAGCAAGCAGACAGCCCTCAGAATGGGAGAAAATATTTGCAGGTTATGCCTCTGACAAAGGTTTAATAACCAGAATCCACAGAGAACTCAAACATATTAGCAAGAGAAGAACAAGTGACCCCGTCTTAGGATGTGCAAAAGATTTGAAGAGAAACTTCTCTAAAGAAGACAGGCATGCAGCATTCAGATACATGAAAAAATGCTCATCATCCTTAATCATCAGAGAAATACAAATCAAAACTACATTGAGATATCATCTAACTCTAGTAATAGTAGCCCACATAACAAAATCCCAAAACCAGAGATGTTGGTGTGGATGTGTAGAAAAGGGAACACTTCTACATTGCTGGTGGGAATGCAAACTAATACGTTCCTTTTGGAAAGACGTTTGGAGAATACTCAGAGATCTAAAAATAGACCTGCCATTTGATCTGTGGGGTTAGAAATCCTCACATGAATATCTTATGTACATCTCATTCGAGTAAGGCACTAATGGGTTAAATTGGCTTTTGCCTTCACAGAAAAAGCAAATCAGCAAACACAAAGACTGTTTTCTGGTCATCCAGAGACAGATACTTTGAAGTTTTTGCAGCCGTTGGTTCCAA
>CAUYRH010160567.1:0-18705 GCA_963574655.1 Perodicticus potto
GTATGGGTAAAACTTACTAAATGTAGAATATAAATGTCTGCGCACAATAACTAAGAAAATGCCATGAATGCTATGTCAACCAGTTCGATGAAAATATTTCAGATTGTATATAAAACCAACACATTGTACCCCATGATTACATTTATGTACACAACCATGATATAATGAAAAACTAAGGAAAAATAAATAAATAAAAAAAGTTTTTATAAGCTGACAGAAAAAATAAAACAGAAATAAAAAACAGAGAGAACAATTAGAAAACACAAAATGAAAGGGCAGATTTATGTCCTAAATGTCAGTAATAACCACAAACACCAATGGTCTGACTAGGCTAACAACAGAGATCAGCAGAGTGAATAAAAGAACAAAAAGAAAACACGCCCCAAATATAAACCATCTACACGGCAGTCACCTGATGGAAAATGATCTACGAAGATGGAAGTAACAGCACCGGAAAAGACACATCCGTGCACACGTTAACCAAAAAATGGTAGTGATGACAATATTTATATCAGATAAAGCGGATTTTATCACAAGGAAATTGCCAGCGAAGGAGAGAAGGATGTTGTATAATAATAAAAGGACAAATCCACCGAGAAGAGACAGCCGAATGTGTATGTACCGAAGAATAGAAATTCAAAAAAAAAAAAGAAAAGAAAAAGAAAAATAAAGAATAGAAATTCAAAATATCTGAAGCAAAACTGATAAAACTGAAAAAGAAATAGACAGAGTGGTGCCTGTGGCTCAAAGGAGTAGGGAGCCAGCCCCATATACTGGTGGTGGTGGGTTCAAACCCAGCCCCGGCCAAAAGCCGCAAAAAAAAAAGAAAAGAAACAGACAAACCAACATTTGTCATTGGAGACTGTTATTCCGGGCTTTCAACAATGGATAGAAGACCCGCCAGCATGCAGCACCCATCAATAACATCAACCAGCAGCATCAGCCAGCATTTGTGGGACATTCCACCCAACAGCAGCAGAATCCGAGTTCTCTGCAAGTGCCCAGGGGACCATTACCAAGTGGCCACACCCTGGCTTGTAACTGGCCTCAAGCAATTGGAAGGGACTAAAATCACACAGACTGTCCTCCCAACCACAGTGGACTCAGACATACATCAATAGTGTAAGGAGAACAGAGACATCGCCCCACACTTGGTAACTAAACCCCACACGTCTACATAATTTATAGGTAAAAGGGAATGTTTCAGAGAAATAAAAAGTGCATTGAATTAAACATCAATTATCATACAATATAGCAGAATTTGTGGGCGCCAGGAAAAGCAGGGCTAGGAGGGGAATATATGGCATAAAATGCCTATCGTAGACAAAGTAAACTCTCGACTCATCTCCTAAGCTTCCCTCTCATGAACCTGGAAAAAAAGAACACAAATAAACTAACGTTTTGTTCTCTGGAAAAATCAATAAAAATGGACAAACATTAGGATACGCATAAATGAGCCACATCAGGAATGAAAGAGGAAATAACACTTCTACAGGCACCAGAAGATGGTAACAGAACATTACAAGCAACTCTCATGGGCACAGATCTGACCACTTACATGAAATGAATGAATCTCTAGAAAAGCACAAACTACCAAACTCACCCAATGTGAAGGGGATAATTTGAATTGCCCTATAGCTATGCTGGAAATTGAATTCATAGTTTAAAAATTCCACACACACACACACAAATCTCTTGAGTTGGATGGCTTCATTGCAGAATTCTACTGAATGTTTAAAGCATAATTAACACTGAGCTTTGCAATCTCCTCCAAAAAATATGAAGAAAAATAAAAATATAAGAGGAAAGCAAGTATCATCTTGATGCTAAAACCATGTGAAGACAATAGAAATAAAAACAACCCTCGTGACTTTAGTTGCAAAAATTCTTTTTTTTTTCTTAAGGCTAGACAGGGGAAGCAGTGGGAGATGTATTTATAATGGGGGGCTCACTTTCTGCCTCCTTGGCCCCTCCAGGTCTACGGTCTCTCCTCCCCTCAGGCTCTGTGCCCAGGCCTGGACTGCTTTGTCCTCTTGCCCCTGGTGAGGTTCACCCCGTGGGATAGGGATGACAGCAGGAGGTCGGTGTGGCAGGAGCCGAGGTGAGGTGGTGCCGTGGAGATGTCACCTGTGATCGCGTCAGTCCTGCCGGGGTGCTACAGAGGCACAGAGCCCCATGTGGAGTGCAGGGTGGGACGGGGCGCCTGCCTCCCACCCACCCCGGCTGCCTGGTTCTTCCCCTGTGTCTTGAAGCTCCACAGTCCTGTCTCCATTTACTTCTGTTTGTGTTGGTGTCATTCCTTGGGCAACTGAGCTTACTCACAAAGGTAATGACGGAATTTCTATTTGTGCACGGAAAATATTATAACTTTAGAACCAGATGCGTAAAATATGAGAAATGTATTTATAATGGGGCTTGTATTACCATCAGAGTTTCATCTGGGGAAATGGGTTTAAGCATTACCATCATGGAAAAAAATGAGTTTTATTTCTCCTTATTTACAGGGCACAGTTCATTGGTCTTTTTTTTAAAAGACGAGAGAAATAAAAGGAATCCATGCTGAAAATGTGGAATGAATTCAGATCTGTTTACCTCTAGAGACATTTTTTGGGCAAAGGAGACAACGAAGCTGTTGAATTGTCGGAAGATGAAATTGGGGCTAAGTAAACAAGGAGCTGGGTGTCTGCTTACAATACAGAGGATCAATCCGTGTATTAAAAATAATATTCTCCTGGGCTTAGCTGACCTGATTGATGCAGGGGTACAGGGGACACTGCCCCTCGTACTGGCTGGTGCTGTGTGACCTCTGCTGGGTCCCCAGGGCTGCTGCCCTCTTGCTTCTGGTCAGCCATTGCCACTGGGCCCTCCGCAGGATGAGCAAGTGATGCTGAGAGGCTGGAGGCAGCCTGGATTGGGACCAGGCCTGCTGTGGTCTTGATAGGCCCTCCCTGGCTTGGTCACTTACAGTGGATTTCTAAAAGGTTATTAAAAACAAGCAAAAATAAGTTATTCAAAGTATGATATTGGTGCTTGAATGGGGATTAGATTAAATCTGTAGATTACCTTGGGTAATAGACATTTTAATGATGCTGATTCTTCCCAGCAAATACAGTCTAGCAAAGGGGAGGGGTGGTGGAGTGCTAGAGGGGAGACCGGTGGGCGGGAGGCGGGAGGGCAATCGGCGGGACCTCACCTAATGTGCACAACTCAAGGGTGTCAGCACAACCCCTGCGTGATGGGCTCACCTACAACTTGAACTTTACCTTGGAAGTGAGAATATGTAATCTAAAAATTTGTATCCTCATATTAATTTGAAATAAAAATAAATTAATAAACCACTTAAAAGAAGAAAAACAAACAAAAAGCCAGATGTGCAGTGAGCCAATGTAGCTTGTTGCTCCAATTTGTTTCCCCCAAAAGCCGAGAGGGACGTGGCCTTGAAAAGCTTACTGATCCCAGGCTCCTAGGGAAAAGAGAAAAACAAGAACACACACACACACACACACACACACACACACACACACACACACACACACACACACACGCAATGGTGGGCGTGGGATTTCTGATCAGGCTGTGTTGCAGCCCCGTCCCATTGTGCCCCTGGGGAGCTGCCCATCCGCTCAGAGGCACAGCGAGGGTGAGGAGACCTCCCCATCCCGTGAACACTTTAGATTCTGTCCCCATCTTCAGCTGCTTTTGAGCTCCTATCTAACCATGCTCATGTCATTGCTGGGAGGTTATAGCCATAACATCAGAATTTATGTCCTTCTGCATAATTCCTTTGGCAAGAAGAAACATGGCCCTTTCATTTTATTATACCTAAATGCATTTCCTTAACAGCTTATTTTCTTGAGCATCTTCATAATTCTTCCGATGGTGGTAACGAGCTTCTTGATGCTGGTAGAAGTTGCAGCCCGGGGAAGGTGAGCCCTGCCATCCTTCTCTCTCCTGCTTGGCTGATATCACAGAGGCTGGGGTCCCAAAGAGAAGACAACAAGCCCTCTGCAGCCAGCAACCTCAGAGCGCTTCTGAAAGCGTCAGGAAACAGCTGGAGGCTTTGTGACCCCCCTGTGGGGGATGGGCCAGGTCAGGTGTGGGGGAGCCTTTCGCAACCTGCTCTCTGTGGAGGCCCACACTGAGTTGGTTTCAATAGAACGATAAGCCTTGTTAGAGAGAAAACACCAGGTGAAGACTCATTCAGCCTCAAGACCATGGCCTTTGGGTGGTCTGCCTCTCTGTGCTTGGACACAGTCCTGTCTTTGAAGGTCAAGGACTCCTCACAGGACTTGGCCTGACAATGGTCACTGCTCCCACCCTGTTAGTTCAACAAACCTGTACCCTCTTCCTGATGAGTCCCTGCCCTGGTGAGTCCCAGGTCTCAGCCCATCCCCCCAGGGCCCTGCCTGGGTACAGACCTGGAGACGTGGCACAGAGGACCCTGACACCCCTTCTCTGGGACACGGAACTCACATCTCCTCGGTTAAGGCCTTCCAGCCGTGCCCCCTGCCTCTGGCTCTCCAGACCCATCCCTGGGGCTCAAGGCCTCTGTGTCCAGTGTACAGAAGGACATAGTCTGAGCCTCCTGCTGGAAGTTCAGTGGGTTTTTATTCTGCTTTTATTTTTATTGAGTTTGAAACTAGAGCCAAGTCATCCTCTCACCTGCATTTTTCACAAATGTGAATTTGCCTATTTTGGGTTAGCCAGGCTTCCTTAGTGAAACTCCTGACGTTACATACTGTGCATTGGTGTGGCCACCAGAGACCACCTTCATGGGAAGGCACTCTCCATGCCCTTGGAGAGTCGGCTTTATCACGGAGGCCAGCAGATTGGCTCCTGGGTGTCAACGTTAGAACACCAAAGTAGCCCAGGTGTTCTGGCCAGGCAGTGGGCTGGCTCTAGTGACAGTCGAGGTGGCCAGGGTGAAATCTGGCATCTTGTCTGCTGGACACCCTGGTCCCTCCATCCCACAGGCCTGAGTGGACACAGGCTCAGAGCCCCAGGCTGCACAAACATCTGTCTACAGACAAGAGGGTGCAGCCCCACCACAGACAGGGGTCATTCCAGCCCCTGTGGAGTTTTCCCTTCCAGTGAGAAACGTGGAGGGACTTCAGAGTGACTCGCACTCACGTCTCAGTAACTGTAAGTGATTCTGGCCTTTTCTACTTGCCCACATTTGGAAGAGATTAAACTATAGATCTTTAAAAACCCAACACAATCAGGTATGCTTTCACATAACACATCTTAAAGTACAGGAAAAAAGTGATCGAAGAAGAAAGGTGTTTGTAACCAGGACCCCGATCTGTGGAGGGTGTTGTCCACGCTGCTCCTCGGGGGGTGGTCTTGTCCACCTGTCCTTGAGCAGGAGGAACCTTCTCAGGCCGGGTACTTGTGAGTATCCAGGGGCTGCCAGAACAAGTGCCCAAGACCTGGGTGGCTTAAAACAACAGACATTTATCCTCTCACGGATTTTAGAGTCTAAACCATGATGCCCACAGGACAGCTCCCTCCAAGGCTGTGGGGAGGCCCTCCCTGCAGCTTCCAGCTCTGATTGGAATCCTTGGCATTCCCTGGCTTTCAGATCCTGTGTGTACCTTCGTGGTCACGCGACCTTTTTTGTCTGTGTGTCTCTCTTTCCTCCTGAGGACATGATTATCATGGACTTTGGGCCCATCCTAATCCAGTGTGACCTCGTCTTAACTAGTAGCCTCTGCAAAGAGCCTACTCCCAGAGGAAGCCCATGCGGAGGCTCTGGGTGGACACGTGTGTCCGGTGACACTTCATTCCCCCATGCCATCCTGCAGTCCTGTGTGCTGGCTGGTACACATTGGTCTGTGCTGATTTTGTCACATGTATGGCTGTCACTAGGTTATAACCAGCTACTGAGTTGCAGTGTGCAGGCTGAGGGCAGATGGGGGCTACTCTGCTGCCACAGCGAGTGTAGCTCTCACGGGCTCCGCAGGACAGCTCTGGCACCACGCGTCCATCATGGGGTTGTGACTCCTCGCACACTTCCACTCAGCGGGAATGTCCCACTGCCTTCTGCAGAGACACCGTGGAGACTCATTCTAGGCTGTCCCCTGGATGGCTCTTCTGTTCCCTGTGACATTAACATTAGTGTCAGCATGAGCTGGGCATGGCTAAGGAAGAGACCCTATCCCCAGAATTTAGGGACGGAGTCAGGCGGGCGGCAGACTGGCACAGGGCTGAGCAGCGCTGAGCTGTATCTTCTCCTTATAAACATTTCCCCAAGTGGCTCTGTCCAGTCCTCGAGTCCGTAAGCACAGGGCAAGTGCTTGGTGGCTGGGAGGATGGGGGGACTGGTTGACTGCAGCAGTGTCTGACCCTGTACGGTGGCCTCTGTGGTCACTCTTCCCACATGGTGGGGGAGGCCTCCCTGAGATGTCAGCCCACAGGGCAGGCTGGAAAGGGCCTGAGGGTCCCAGAGCTGTTTTTGGAAAAGGCGCAGAGCAGCGTTTAGCTGATGCCACCTGTGCCAGACTCTGCACTGGGGGCCAGGCCTCTGTGGCCAGAGCCACCTTCTGGGAACCACATCAGGCCTGCGTCTGCACGGGGCAAAGGAGACGCTCCCTCAGGGCAGCAGGATCTGTGTCAGAGCAGCGCTCAGGGGGACCACCCCACGGAAGCTCAGGGAGGCCCCAGAGCAGGTGGCAGCCAGGTCAAGGCGCTCCCTCCTTACAGCCTGTGTCCCCAGGTTAGTGCAACAGCATCGTGTCAAGGAGGCCTTTCCTGTTCATAGGCAACAGCTGCAGAAGCACCAACAGGGTAATGCAGATTCCTAGGCCCCCAGCCGCTGTATCCAACCTCCCTGAGGGGCTGGATCTGTTGTGTTAAGCAGCCAATGGAGACCCGTGTGTCTGCCGACATGGCAAGGCAGGGTCAGGCGGACAGCGCTGGCCCCATGATGGAGACTTGATAATCAAATTATTTTTAATATGTTCTTTTAGGATATCAGATCAACTGTCTAAGACTCAGTAGCACCCTAACTTTGAATCTTCTGTTCCCCATGAATTGACCACTCAGAATTTTTTTGCTTTCACCAAAGGTGGTGAAATGTTCCCATGATCCAGAGGATTGGTGGAAATTATTTCTCTCCAGCTTTACATTTGAATGTGAAGGCTCTCCCCTCTCCTAAGATGCGTGTATGCTCTTCAGGGCGAGGCAAGCAAAAATCCCGCAGACCCTGCCTTTTGTAGTGAGCGTTTCTAATTTTTGCTTATGGTGAACATGACTCCAGCATCGGATTGAAGTTATTAAATTTCTATGATGAAGGAATATTTGAGATAATAAAGGTTAAAACATGAAAGATAAGGCCAATTGCTACGATTTTCCATCCTAGAATGGGGGCTGTAATGGGCTTTCTTCACTCATTCCAGAAATATCTATTTGTTCAAGAATTAATTGGGGAAGTAAGACGTGCAAATGGTGATGGAAACTTTCCAGTCCCATCAAAAGGAACAGCGGATGTTGACGGCTCTCGGTGGATGGAGAGTGACCGGGGCAGTCCTCTGATCTGTGCCCTCATCAGCTGCGTAAGGAAGGAATGTGTTCCCAGGAAGAGTGAGCTGAGACACAAGACCTGTGGCGTCACTTGTGCTATTGGAAGCAGTGCATGTGTGCACAAGTGTGCATGCAAGTGTGTGTCTGTGCAAGTGAGCCTGTGTGCACAAGTGAGTCTGTGTGCACCTGTGAGTCTGTGGCGCCAGCCCTGGCTCTGTCACCTGCCTGCAGGAAGATGCCAGCCTGGACTGGGAGTGTCCCATGGCTGGGATTGGGGCTGATTGCTCACTGTGACCCAGCACCCAGAGCACTGCCAGATACAAGGGTGGGGATCAGTGGGTGTTTGTTGAATAAATGAGTGTGTGGGCATCTGTTGCATTTATACTTTTTACTTTTTCATAGAAGTATTTGGGAAACAAACCACAGCAAGACCACTGTCAGAGTGACCTTGGCCAGGAGGAGGGCAGCATAGCAGGCGGGGCCCCTGGAGGGACAAGGGACTTTCTGCTGTTCTCATGGACATACGTCTCATTCTCTAAAAACCAATGTTAAAAGATTATGAACGTTTTTCTTACCAAATTTCCAAGCCTTCTTTTGTCAGCCTTGGAATAAAGAGTCTTTCTTATCATTAGGGGACGGAGGAAAGGCGCAGGAAAGCACGAGCCTGGAGTTATTTAAAAAGCTAAAAGCAGAACTGAAAATAGAGGCACCCTTTCTGCCCGGCCTTAGTTCCAGTCTGCAGGAGGAGAAGTAACAAAACTGACTCTGTCTGGATTGGTCGCGGTTCTGCCTGCCCGCTGGGCTCTGAATTCATTTTGGGCGCAAAGAAAGCAGGGTCTTTTTGATTTGTTCTTGGGCGCTCGGGTAAGGATTTGACTCTGCAAGATAATGGTGCAACCTTCTTAAGACTTGGACAAACCGCTTATTATCCCAAAAGGAGTAGGTCTTCCCCTGGCCCCTCCTCCACAATCTGCCCATGGCAGCTAGTGCAGAAATAGACTCACAGAACTGGTTTCTATATTCCCCTTCGATTTTGTGAGTATCCGGTTGGTTTTATTCTAATGTCCTGGACAAGGGTTCAGCCACCCTCCTTTCATCACATCCACCTGCTGCCCATGCGGTGGGAGCACAGGTTTGCAGAACGAGCCGAGCGAGGTCCAGGCAGGGCCGCTCACCGCAGGCTCACGGTACGCTCAGGAGCAGCTGCTCTGCCGGAAAGGGCCCTGAGCACTGTACTGGGGCAGCAGATGCAGGATCACACAGCCCCCCAGAGACAAATTCCCAGGCTTGAGGCCCCCGCTGGTGCCTGCTTCCTCCCTTGGACGTCCCTGGTGGTGCTTTACTAACCTGAGCACACAGTGCTGCTTGGGCCGGGCTGCTGCGTTTACTGGGGCTGTGTTCCGAGAAATGGAAAGTGAGTGGGGAGGTTCTATGTTCAGCCCTTCTGAGCTCAGCAGGCTTCACAGCACTCTGTTTGGGAGGAGACCCCTCAGGCCCCGGAGCTGACTAGTGAGGTCCCCTCTGAACACAGGACAGATACACCAAGTTCTCTCATGTGGACTCAGGGCTGGTGTGGGCAGAACTGTGACCCTCACAAAGGTGTTGAAGTCCTACCTCTGGTCCCTGTTTGGAAATGAGGTCTTTGCAGGTGTAGTGAAGCTGGTGTCCTCAGGAGGGAGACCTGCTCACTGAGACAAAGGGGAGAAGGTGTGTGACGATGGAGCAGAGACTTGGGCGACACAGCCGCACACCAAGGGATGCGGTGAATCGTGGGCAGCCCTGGAAACCGGGAAAGGTCCCCCTCTGCAGAGAGAGCACATCCCTGCTGCCAACTCAATTTCAGGCTTCCGGCCAGAGCGACTGCGTGACATCGATTTCTGCTGGTGCTCGTCCACCCTGTACTGTGGACCTTTGCTCCATTGGCTGTGGGGTTGCCGTCCCTTGGCCTATCTGGTTCCACATGACCAGGGTGCAATTTCGGGGCAACCTGGATGTGTCACCCCCAGACTGCACTGGACTGTCCCAAACATCAGATTCTTGGGCAGGAAGAACCAGCAGGAAGCTTCTTTGCTCCAGAAATGGTCCAGCTGGGACGTGTCCACTCTCCCCTGACTTCTCCCTCTGGAAACCAGCACCGTGTCCAAACCAAAGGTCTCAGGGTTTCCTGGGCCCTCCACACCCAAATCCTGGGAAGGCCTGTGGGGTATTCATGGAGGCATGTGGTGAATTTGAAAAACAGAAGCTGCAGTCTGCCTGTTCTGTTGCTTCTTTCCACTTGGACCTTCTGGGGATCCCCTTTCCTCCCCAGTCAGGAGACTGGGGTCTGGCCATTCCCGCCTGGGCTCCAGCTCGGGTGGTGAGCTGGGGATGCACCGAGTTTCCATGCAGGGGGCTGTGTTTGCTTGTTTCAAAGTCACTTCTTTGTATATGCAGCTTTGCTTAAAAGTTTTCAGGAGGGTTGGAGGGGGATTCAGTTCAAGGTTCATCTGACTTTCCTGTGAATGCAGAGTGCTGGTGCTGCCACTGTATTCTAAGTAACCATCACACACAGACTGGGCCCGGTGCTGCCATCTGGAGATGTTAATTCATGTCCAAGGCTTTCTGTCACAGAGAAAGTGAGGAACCTGAAAGTGGCATGGACCATGGTGCTGTTCAAGGCCTCAGGGTACGAAGTGCACTTAGCAATGTACTTAGCAAATAGTGACGATGAATCTAGGAAACCGGAGCAGGAACGCTTGGGAGACATAACAACATTGAGACGGGGGATACTGTGCAACCTGTGAAGGGGACTGTTTAACATGTGATGAGTAATAACATTGCTGGTGCTGCTCTTGCTAAAAATAGAAACATAACAAGGGGAACAGGAGGGCAGAACAGATGTACCCACAGTTCTCTGGGCCACAACACCCAGCTATTTTTTTTTTTAAATAGCTGGGTGTTGCCCAGCTTTGGGTGACTCTTTGTCGCCCTCAATAGAGTGCTGTGTTGTCACAGCTCACAGCAACCTCCAGCTTTTGGGCTTAGGCAATTCTCTTGCCTCAGCCTCCCGAGTAGCTGAGAATACAGATGCCCACCACAATGCCCAGCTGTTTTGTTGTTGTTGTTGTTGCACTTTGGCCGGGGCCAGGTTTGAATCTGCCACCCTCGGTATATGGGGCCGGTGCCCTAGTCACTGAGCCACAGGCCCAACACCCAGCTATTTTTTAAGAGACGTGAGTTTCCGCTCTTGCTCAGGCTGGTCTCAAACTCCTGAGCTCAATAATCCACCTGCCTCAGCCTCCCAGAGTGCTGGGAATAAGGCCTGAGCCACCGTAACCAGTGGCCTTCTTCAGCCTCAGCAAGTGTGTGCTGCTTGTCCCCACCCCCGGGTGCAGACACTGTCCCCCCTTCTGCCTGCTCCGGCCCAGCAGCACTACCCATCTGGTGACGTGTTGTGACATCTTGGGGTGGATGGAGATAGCGTGAGATTAATGCTCAGCAGTAACAGGTGCGTCCGCAGCAAGTGAAGGGCCTTGTCAGCTCAGTGTCCAGTCCTCACATGAGAGCCTCAGGCACCAGGAGGCTTAGAGAGCCATTGGGAAGGATGCTCCACAGACACCGCCCCAAATTCCACAAGGACCGCAAACAGTGACGTGACTTCACCAATGTTAGGACATGGAGATAGAAATCTTCACGAGTCGTGCTGGAGAAAGGCCACCTGTTACCTCCACAGGACACTCGTCATTTGGGGAGGAGATTGGGGAGCTGCAGCGACTCAGGCAGATGCGAGGTGGTGGTCAGGTGACAAAAACTCGTGCTGCTCTCTGGACTTCATGGTGCTGGTAGCATTTCTGACGTTTTCAAATCCGTTATGGTTTAGTTTTCAAGTTTACCTTTATGCGTCATTTTCTGTTCTCTATGAGCCCTGCCGCCTCACACCCAGACGTTCCGCCTGTTTTCTTGGTGTGTACACACGTATGTGTCACCTCTGTCATGTGACATGCACACACAAATCACGTGTCTCATACACACGCTGCACTCACAACACAAATGCATGCACCCCCTCATGCTCACACAACACACACAGGCATCACCCATGTCGTGTCAACACGCACACCTTCACACATACATAAACCCGTATTCACACTGCACGCACATCACAGATGCACACACGGGGCCCCTGCTCACCCTCAGGCGACCATATCAGCCCCTCTGGTCCTCAGTCTACTCACCTTCTGGCCCTGGCCCTGCCTGTGTCCAGGGCCCTGCCGTCCTCCCTCTGCTCTGGCCAGCTCAGCGGGCTCACGTCCTGAGGGCCTGTCTGAGTATCGGGCCTCTGAGGAGGCAGAAGCGGGGATACCCGGGGGCTGAGAAGAGGCTGCTGAGACCTGAGGCTCCCGTGTGGCCTTGCTGCAGCCCCCACAGTGCCCTTGTACCCTGCTTGTTCCCCGGGGACACTTCCAGCCACTCTGCTCTCCTCAGCCACAGGCCTGCACTCTTGGCTCTGCTCACTGCCGCCCCCTGTCCCACCGGCGTCTCAGTTTCCATCAAGGCTCATTCCACCAGTGCCCTGGGCCCCTGCACCCTCAGCCCCGCAGCACGGAGAAAGTGACCCATTCACATCCCAGAAGAAGCCTCACTCCCCAGTTAACGTTGTCCCCTTCAACTCTCTTCAGAAGAGTTCTTGGCCTTGTCACAGACCCGTCCTCCCTCCCAGCACCCTCACTGCCATGTACCTGGCTGGAGTTCAAATCCTGGCTTGACCCTGTTCTGCCTCCCAAATCCTCAGCAAGTTACCTTCACCGTGCCTCAGTTTCCTCATCTTCAAAAAGGAGAAGAGTAACATAGCCACTGTCACAGGTGCTGGGTGAGCAGGTCTGCCCCACCCGAGCCCACACATCTGGGCAGGGGCAAGTGGGGGCCTCTGTGGGACATGAGTGCGGGGCTGGCTGGGCAGAGGGGTCTTTCCGAGTTACCAGCTCTCATTTCATTTGCATTGAAGAGCCAGTGCCGTCAAGTCTCGAGACCGTGTGGGTCTCAGTTGCCTCTTGTTTCTGAAAGGAAAATTGCTTTCAGGGAGGATTCCCCCCGCATGCTCCTCCTCCCCCCGCCTTCTACACCTACTTCTATATTTAATCTACTGAATATTTGCCTCAGAGGATTTTCAGGGCTCAGGAGCTCTCGGCTGAGGCTTCGGGGAGCTACACGTGTGTGTGAGCCTCCTCCACGCCCCAACGCCTGGATTAGGATTTGCCTACAATTTTCCTAAGAATCAGTTATCTCTGAGTGCAAATGTATTATACAAACGGGGAAATGTACACCAACACCTTACATAGAAAACCATTATCACTTGTCAAAGGTAAAAAGACAATCACCCTGAAATATAAATGTACATATTCTTATGTAAGTGAACACACAAGATTGTATATATTTATATATTTCTTACTGATTATTATTGTACAAAACATAATAATTGTTGTTAATATGAATCTTACATAGTGAGGTGGCTTGCGTCTGTGTGGCACCTGCTCTGTGCCCCCGGCCGGGGCTGGGATACCGAGTGAGGAGGTGGTGGTGGCTTTGTTGCCCAGGGGGCACTGGTCTTTCCTTGTGGGGAGGTGACAACGTCTGTCGTAATAGAAAAGGCTCCTGGGGAATCACAGCTGCTGGTGCTGAAGCCAGAGTGATGGAGACAGGATCCGGATGGGACCCAGAGGGGGACCCTGTGGCCACCAGCTCCAGAGACACTGGCCAATGTCCTTGATAAGGCCTCATCAGGACACCCTGGGAGAGACTCCAGGCCTTCATTTTCCCTTGAAAACGGGTCTTGACATTTTATATTCTGTTTTGCTGACAGACCATTTATTTTACACAACTGAGGTTCACAGAGAGCCAGGCTGAAGCCGGGAATAGCCGTTTCTTCTCTGGACGGCGCTGCTGGTTAATTGTGGGGCTTTGTTGCTGCTGAGGAACCACAGCCCTGTGGTCTCGTGTCCTCAGGGGCTTCCGTACTTTGAAAGAAAGTGACTACCAAGAGGTGGGAAAATGGCAGTTTTCCTAGAAATGGTGGCAAAGACCATAAGAACAGAGCCCTTTCATTTTTCACAGTGTTAATTGAATTTCCTGTTGGTTCTCAACTGATTTTTAAAAATCCACTCTGTAGATGTACTGCAAGTAAGATTTCATAGTATTTTCCCTTTGACTGTAGTGTCCTGCCACAGATGTAGACATGAGACCCTGGCTTTGGGGAACTTCCCCTGGAGAGCAGGGACCTGGGGGATGGGACTGCCTAGGCGTTCGGGGTTGTGGGATCCCATGTGTGTGACCTGCAAATAGACATGGCCTGCTCTTGGCTGTTCTGTCCCTCAGCCTCCTTCAGACCCCTCTGCAGAGACCACTCACAAACGCCGCCTGTCCAGCTGTGGGTGACTCTGAGCAGAGCCCGTGAGGTGAGGAGCCTGATCCGCCTGCTCCCCAAGCAGCTCCGGATTGAACCTGATTCAGTCTTTGCCCCACACGGTGGTATCTGGACTTAGGTGGACATGGGGACCTCTGCAGGGGGGGCAAAATAAAAACCCAATTGTGTCAGAACTCAGGCTGAGCTGACAAGAGCAGACACATCAGGTTTCAGGGAAAGACGAGAAACTAAACGTCTACAGGAACTCGGGGTCACTGTGGTGCCTGTGCTCACACTCGGGGTCACTGCGGTGCACATGCTCACACTCGGGGTCACTGTGGTGCCCGTGCTCACACTCAGGGTCACTGCTTGCGGTGCCCGTGCTCACACTTGGGGTCACTGCGGTGCCCATGCTCACACTCGGGGTCACTGCATTGCCAGTGCTCACGGTCGGGGTCACTGAGGTGCCCGTGCTCACACTCGGGGTCACTACGGTGCCTGTGCTCACACTTGGGGTCACTGCGGTGCCCATGCTCACACTCAGGGTCACTGCGGTGCCTGTGCTCACACTCGGGGTCACTGCAGTGCCGGTGCTCACGGTCAGGGTCACTGAGGTGCCCATGCTCACACTCGGGGTCACTACGGTGCCTGTGCTCACACTCGGGGTCACTGTGGTGCCTGTGCTCACACTCACGGTCACTGCGGTTCATGTGCTCACACTCGGGGTCACTGCGATGCCCATGCTCACACTCGGGGTCACCGCGGTGCCCATGCTCACACTCGGGGTCACTGCGGTGCCCATGCTCACACTCAGGGTCACTGCGGTGCCTGTGCTCACAGTTGGGGTCACTGAGTTGCCCGTGCTCACACTCGGGGTCACTGCAGGACCTGTGCTCACACTCGGGGTCACTGTGGTGCACGTGCTCACACTTGGGGTCGCTGAGGTCCCTGTGCTCACACTCAGGGTCACTGTGGTGCCTGTGCTCACACTCGGGTTTACTGCAGTGCCTGTGCTCACACTCAGGGTCACTGCGGTGCCCATGCTCACACTCGGGGTCACTGCAGTGCCTGTGCTCACACTCGGGGTCACTGCGGTGCCTGTGCTCACACTCGGGGTCACGGCAGTTCCTGTGCTCACACGCACAGTCAGGCTGTTCTCGCACTGCAGTGCATGCACTGAGAATTGTTTAATTGGTTTTAAAAACTCTCAGAGTATTTAAAAAATACTTACACTTAAAATGTGCTCTGACATTTAAAACTTATAGACACGTGTAGTAAAGCAAAAATTCCATTTCCAAACAAGGGTGTTGGCTGCTGAAGGCTGAGGCTGTGCACTCTGCTCTGTGGCCCCCCTTCCCTAAAACCGAGCAGCCACGGTCAGGAAGCACGTTTAATAGTAAAACTTTTCCTGGAATCACCGTCAGTAATTAATTAACTGGTAAAGTGTCACCCACGTTAGGCATGATGTGGGATTCGCAGCCTGGGTCTGAATCCTAAAATATTTCCCTGGGCTGCAATGGACAGCCCTGAGTCTGTGGGTCCCTATCCTGGGGGCCCCGTCTGGCCACGTGCTGAATCTTGCCACGTGGCTGGACTGGGGGTCCTGCTGCTTGGGACAGAGTGATCTCCACAGTCCCTTTTCCATCAGGGAGGCAGGAAACTGACCCATAACCAAATCTTCCATTTGGATGAAAGATGAAACAGAGGAGCATTTCATCATGAGAAATGCAGCACTCGGCACATTATCTCTTTAAAAAAATGAGTAAAAATTAAACAACTGAGACAGAAAAAAATCCAGCATCTTTCCCCAAATAACCAGTGAGTTAGACACTCTGTAAAGACGAGCAGAGTGACTGAAGAGCCTCAGTGAATGAGCAGAGAGACCCTCCCCACACAGCCTTTCCAGCAGCATCGGGCCCCAGATTTTCCTGCACAGATGGGGCCAGGCCAGGACTCGGCCCTCAGGGTGTGTCCTTGGGTGAGGTCGCAAGTGTGGGTTGGGGGCTGGAGACTGTGCTGTGGACAAAGTCCCCAGAGGCCACAGGGCCCTGCCCAGGACTGGGGGCTCCCTCAGAGGCTGGGATCTTCCCTGCGGGGTTTGCCTGGCCTTGCTCTGGCCTCCCCCACCTGTGGGGTGACAGACAGAGGAGGGACAGCGTCCCGCATAGGAGAGACTGCCGGGGCCACTGTCCACCGCAGGTGAAAGCCGAGTGCATGGAACAGGCACAAGAACTGCAGATCTTAAATACTGAAATTAATAACACTTGCGCTGTTGAAGGAGCGGAATCTAATTACCTTCGTGTCAGCTCAGGCAGCAGCTGAGGAAGAGGAAATAGAAGGGAAGCAGGTGGAGCCGCCACAGGTGCATTTGTTGAGAGCTCAATTTTCTGGCTCTTCCTGGTGGTCATATTTCTTCCCTCTCCAGAGCATTTTCACTTACTTCATTTATAACAAATAACTCCTAAGCATATCCTGTATTTTCTCACAAGACAGAGTCAGAAATCATAAGAAAATACCACAATGAAAAATTTTCTCTCAGGGAAGGAAAGTATATTTCTCTTGGTGCGGCCTCTTATTACCGGGTCCGGTGCTGTCTGCACGTCCCGCAGGTGTTTGCGGGGAAGGCCCGTTCCACCTGCCGCCCGACAGTCACCTGTATCACGGAAGGCAGAGTCCTGCGCACAAGGAAAGGGCCTTTTTCCTGCAAGATCATTTTGATTCTGTGCTCTCCGGGGCGTCCCTAACGGGAATGCCCATGGCTGGACTGGGGCCCTGGTTAGGATGCTCTGCAGACTCGGCACGTGCTGGAGCCAGGACTCCTCTGCAGAGGTTCCACCTTGCCCCTTGGCTCTTGACTGGGTAAGGGACAGCATGGATCCCATGGGCTTGCTGCTCCAGTTTCCTCTCTGGGGCTGCTTTCAGATATATTCTTGGGTGCAGAAACATAAAATGGTCAAGTAGAAAGTATTCTTGAGATACTTTCCTAAGAAGAATATGTTCCAGCTCCATCCTTGTAAACACAAAAGAGGTAAAGTCTCCATCTTTCTTTAAGGCTGCATAGTATTCCATGGTATACATGTACCACAATTTATTAATCCATTCGTGGGTTGATGGGCCCTTGGGCTTCTTCCGTGACTTAGCAAATATGAATTGGGCTGCGATAAACATTCCGGTACAGATGTCTTTTTTATAATGTGATTTTTTTGTCTTCTGGGTATATACCTAGTAAAGGAATTATAGGGTTGAATGGCAGGTCTATTTTTAGATCTCCAAGTACTCTCCAAACATCCTTCCAAAAGGAACGTATCATTGTACATTCCCACCAGCAGTGTAGAAGTGTTTCCTTTTCTCCACATCCACGCCAACATCTCTGGTTTTGGGATTTTGTCATGTGGGCTAACCTTACTGGAGTTAGGTGGTATCTCAAAGTAGTTTTGATTTGCATTTCTCTGATGATTAAGGATGGTGAGCATCTTTTCGTGTCTTTGGAAGCCATGCACCTGTCTTCTTCGGAGAAGTTTCTCTTCAAGTCCTTTGCCCACCCTGAGATGGGATCACTTGTTCTTTTCTTGCTAATATGTTTAGGTTCTCTGTGGATTCTGGTTATTAAACCTTTGTTGGAGGCATAACCTGCAAGTATTTTCTCCCATTCTGAGGGCTGTCTGCTTGCTTTACTAACTGTGTTCTTGGCTGTGCAGAAGCTTTTTAGTTTGAACAGATCCCAGTAGTATATTTTTGAGGCTGCTTCAATTGACTGGGGGTCCTCCTCATAAAATATTCCCTCAGACCGATTCCTTCAAGAGTTTTCCCTGCACTTTCTTCTAGAATTTTTATAGTTTCATGTCGTAAGTTTAAATCTTTAATCCAGTGAGAGTCTCCCTTAGTTAATGGTGAGAGGTGTGGGTCCAGTTTCAGTCTTCTGCAGGTCGCCAGCCAGTTCACCCAGCACCATTTGTTAAATAGGGAGTCTTTGCCCCACTGAATGTTTTTAATTGGCTTGTCAAAGATCAAGTAACGGTAAGTTAGCTGAATTCATCTCTTGGTTCTCTATTCTGTTCCAGACATCTACTTCTCTGTTTTTGTGCCAATCCCATGCTGTTTTGATCACTATGGATTTATAGTAGAGACTCAGGTCTGGTAGCATGATTCCTCCTGCTTTGTTTTTATTTCTGAGTAATGTCTTGGCTATTCGAGGTTTTTTGTGATTCCATATAAAATGAAGTATTATTTTTTCGAGATCTTAAAATATGACAATGGAGCTTTGATAGGAATTGCATTAAAATTATATATTGCTTTGGGTAGTATATACATTTTAACAATGTTGATTCTTCCCAGCCATGAGCAAGGTATGTTTTTCCATTTGTTAACATTTTCAACTATTTCTTTTCTTAAAGTTTCATAGTTCTCTTTATAGAGATCTTTCATATCCTTTATGAGGTAAACTTCCAAATATTTCATCTTCTTTGGCACTACTGTGAAAGGAATAGAGTCCTTGACTGTTTTTTCGGCTTGGCTATTGTTGGTATAAATATAGGCTACAGATTTATGGGTGTTGATTTTGTAGCCTGAGACATTGCTGTATTCCTTGATCACTTCTAACCGTTTTGTAATAGAATCCCTGGTGTTTTCCAGATATACAATCATATCATCTGTGAAAAGGGAAAGTTTGATCTCTTCTGACCCTTGATTGCCTTTTCTTCCCTGATTGCAATGGCTAAAACTTCCATTACGATATTGAAGAGCAATGGAGATAATGGGCAACCTTGCCTAGTTCCTGATCTAAGTGGAAATGGTTTCAATTTAACTCC
>CAUYRH010160568.1:0-12845 GCA_963574655.1 Perodicticus potto
CAGCTACTTGGGAGGCGGAGGCAGGAGACTCGCTTGAGCCCAGGAATTGGAGGTTGCTGTGAGCTGTGATGCCACAGCACTCTATCCAGGGTGACAGCTTGAGGCTCTGTCTCAAAAAAAAAAAAAAAAAAAAAAAAAGAAAGAATATGCTTCACTAGACTATGAGCTCAGTAAAACAGGGATATATATATATATATCCCTATATCCTGCTTGTGATTCCTTTCTGGTGCCTAGTGGAGGACCTGGAGCCCAAGAACTATTCCAAAGAGTGAATGAAGGAACGCAGGAGAAGAACACGAAAGCTTGGAAAAGAAGACATTAAGCTGAGTTTTAGACACGTCAAACATAAGGTATACATCGTGGATAAGACCTGGAGCGCTAAAAAAAGTACCAGAGCTGTAGCTGCAGTCCAGGCAGCTAATTGCGTATATTCAGCACTTGAAGCCCTAGTCATGGTATAATCTCCCTGGAAAGGTGCGTGTAGTGATAAGAAAGTGGATGGGAGATTGAGGGTAGTAAAGTACATAATTTCTTTGGATAAAGAAAAAATTGCATTTCCCAATTTTTCAAAACGAAAGTCAAACTTGAGAAGATGTTCCAGTACCGCGTGGCTTTCTGCAACCTCGCAGCAGAATGTTGCATATTCCATAAGAAGTATGGTACCAGAGCACGACAATTATTCAAGTCCATCATCAACACTTAGCTCTTCTATATCCAAAGGTTGAATAATCAGAGAGAAGGAGAATGGACAGAAAACAGAAATGACAGAGAGGAAAAACTATTGACAAGTGGGGAAAATTACCTTATGGGCGGAGAGTTTTGGCCCACCAAGCTCAGTCTCCAGCCTGTGCCCTGTACCCTGAAAACACCCCTGCTAATGCTCCCCAGCACAACCTCCCTTACTAGCGAACATCTCTTGCAGGCCCATCCTCTGCTCCCTTTACCATGCCCACACCCTGCTGTCCACCAGGTCTTATTCATTCCCTCTAAGCAGGCTATTCTCAAAAAGCCAAGTCTTCTGCTTGTTCAGCTTAGCTTGAACAGAAACCAGAATCCCCAATTCTAGCTGAAGTTAGCTAGCCTGATCTAATTCCTGGACGTCTGGGGCTCCATCTCACTGCCTCAATCACCAGCGAAATTGCCTGCTGGGAAGTGAGGGACTCTCCGTCCCTCCACCCCAACCCTCCGCCACTTCAGCGTGAAGCTCCCAGAGAAATGCTGCCTGTGTGGTATTTTCCTGCCAGATGAGCTCATAATTCAATTTATTTGTTTTAATGATGGAGGTTTGGCACCTGGGAGCCAATTTTAGAAAATCCATTAGCTGTTGGATGAAATGATGATAAAGTCCAAATCCAGCATGTGGGTCTGAGATCCCTCATTACTGGGCCAGCAGAAAGGTCATTTGTGATTTGAAATATCCTACACAAACGGGAATACAGTTAACATTACTGGTGGGCTAGATAATAAGAATCAACCTTTTCTCTAACATAAAAAACATTGAATAAAATGTATTTAACGTCTCAGTAAAAGCAAGGAAGGGTTGAAAAGACAGTGGGACCTGTCATGAAAAATCTTTTTTTTTGCAGTTTTTGGCCGGGGCTGGGTTTGACCCCGCCACCTCCAGCATATGGGACTGGCACCCTACTCACTGAGCCACAGGCGCCACCCCTGTCATGACAAATCTTGACGGAAAAGCCTGAATCTAGAAATCAAAGGAAAGTATCTGAGCAACAAAACCACTTTTCACTAACGGGTTTTACTGACAGCGGGCACTTAGTCTTGAGTTCTCCAACCTCATGTGGTGAAGGGGACAAAGTCAAGGCCCAGGGCCAACCTATGTAGAGGTAACATTCTCTACATTAAAGGGACCCCCAAATGCTACATGATAAAAGAAATGATAACCATAACTAAACTCTTCTACCTCCTTGAAGTAATAGAACAAGGAAAAACGAACAAAAGAAAGAAACAAGCAAACAAGAGAAGAAAGAAAAAAAGAAAGTGGAGGGGGGGAAGTCCCTAAGATGTTATGGCCACAGACTGGTCCTCATAAGTATTTGTACTGTAGCTAAGCACAGCCTGAGTGAACAGGGACTCTCAAGTTGAAATCATCCACAACCGATGTGCCCCTGCGCTCGACGAAAACAAATGCAAAACCCTCTATGAATCAGAGCTCATCGTTCATCTCGGGCTCTAGGGGCCTCACTAAATTTTTCTTAAGGGTGATGACCGGCAAGCAAAACTACTTGGACTCACAAGAAAGCAAAGCAACATGAAGAAAAATCAGTAGAAAAAAGAGACCACCTAAATTTCAGATATTGTAATTATCAGGCACAAATTATATAAATAGTGAGTTTGAAAATATCTGTAAGTCACCATTAAAAGTGACCTAGCATGTTTGTAATAAGAAAGGGGAAAATAGAAACTCTAGAATCAAAGGCCACCGCAATCAAAACGAAAACTTAAAACACATATGGTAGCAGAAAACTAGTGAGCTGGAAGATACAGCAAAGAAATTACTTAAAAGAAATTACTTCAAAACCTCTTTGTATGACAAAGGAGACAGAAAATACAGCAGAGAAGTTAGAGACAAGAAAGAGTGAGAACATCTTGCTTCTTTTTTTTTTTTCTTTTTGGTCTCTGTCTTAACATACTTGTGACTGGAATCCCAGGAGGAGAAGAGCAGGGGAGAGGCAGTATCTGAATGGATAATGGCACGGCATTTCTCCGAAAAAGTGACACCCCTATCCACAGACTCCAAAGGCTCAAGTGCCCTTTCATTAAAGCTTCTTGGGATTTTCACACCTGAATGCTTCATAGTGGAATTCAGAGGAACAAAGTCTTTAGCCGGAGAGTGCGGGAAAGAGGAATTATCTTCAGAGTGTAAGCATGTAGACAGACAGCTGTGTTTCTCAACAGAAATAATGGAAAGCAAAAGATAATGGGCATCTCATATGAGCTGAAAGAAAATAACTGTCCATCAGAGTTCACCCAGAGAAGCAGAGCCAGCGGGAGATACACGTCAAGGGACAGACTGCAGGAATTAGATCACGCAGTTGTGGGGCTGGCAAGGCAGGCCTGAAACCTGTGTGGCCTGTGTGGCAGTGATGGTGAAGGACAGCCTGGCTCCCGCAGGCTCAGGCTGAAGCTACAGTTCACAGGTAGAAAATCGACTTTATTCCAGGAAGCCTCAACTCTGCCGTTGATGGTTTTCAATGTCCTAAATCGGACCATGCAGATTGTCTAGGACCAGCTCCCTTATTTAAAGCCAACATATTATGGACTGCAATCACATCTGCAAAGCATCTTCACAGCAGGCTCTAGATTAGTGGGGGTTTTTGTGCCGGGTGGGGTGTCTGTGCCTCAACCAATTTAAAACAGCTGTAGCTTTTCCCTTAACACACAGGGTCTTGCCAGGCGCGGAGGCTCAGGCCTGTAATCCCAGCACAATGGGAGGCTGAGGTGGGAGGATTGCTTGGCTCAGGAGTTCGAGACTTGTCTGAGTGAGAATGAGACCCCGACTCATTAAAAACATGAAAAACCAACCCAGGCACTGCAGTGAGTGTCTGTAATCCCAGTGGCTTTGGGAGGCTAAGGCAGAAGGATGCCCACAGCCCGAGTCTGAGGTTGAAGTGAGCTATGATGCCACTGCACTCCGCTCAGGGCACAGGCTGAGACTCTGTCTCAACTAAAAAGAGAGAGAGAGAGAGAGACAGGATCTCACTGTGTTGTCCAGACTGGACTAAAACTCCTGGGCTCAAGCAATCCTTCTACTTCAGCGTCCCGAGTAGCCGGCGCTACACAAATGTACCATTGCATCTGGCTCCTTAGATTAATATTTGATTGAATAACTGGGGACTGTAAACTAACCATGTTGACATACCAGACGATCATTTCAACCACCAACCTAGAATTCTTTATTCAATAAAAACATCTTTTAACAAGAGCCGAGATGTTTTTAGATAAATAAAACCAGAATTCACCAGCATTTCATCACCAAAAGAAATTCTAAAGGATCTACTCCAGGCGAAAGGAAAAAGATCTCAGATAAAAGGTTTGAGTTTCACTAAAGAATCTGAAGAGCAAAACAACTCCACAAAATAATGAAAGAAGCCATACAGTAAATACTTCTAAACTATTAGAGGGTGGGCTGGATGGAATGACAAAGAAGTGAATTCAAAAGAGGAAAGGAGAGAGAGAAGAAAAACCAGAACAAAATCTTTAAGAGAACAGGTTTAAATCCAGATATATTGGCTCAGCGCCTGTGGCTCAACGGGCTAAGGCGCCAGCCACGTATACCTGAGCTGGCAGGTTCAAATCCAGCCCCGGGCCAGCCAAACAACAATGACGGCTGCAATCTAAAAATGGCCAGGCGTTGTGGCGGGTGCCTGTAGTCCCAGCTACTTGGGAGGCGGAGGCAAGAGACTTGCTTGAGCCTAGGAATTGGAGGTTGCTCTGAGCTGTGATGCCACAGCACTCTATCCAGGGTGACAGCTTGAGGCTCTGTCTCAAAAAAAAAAAAATCCAGATATATTAATAATTATATTATATATAGAGAGACAAAATATTCTAATTAAAAAGCAAAAACAATTGGCTGAGTAAAAAAATTAGTATGTTATTTGCAAGAGAAACATTTAAAATATAAAGATATTGTCTCGGCGCCTGTGGCTCAACAGGCTAAAGCGCCAGCCATGTACGCCTGAGCTGGCGGGTTCGAATCCAGCCCTGGCCTGCCAAACAATGACGGCTGCAACCAAAAAAATATATAAATATATATATACACGTATATATACATATATATATATATATAAAGATATTGAAGAGTTAAAGGTAAAACATTGAAAAAACACTAATCAAAAGACTTCTTTAATAGCTGTATCAATGTCAGACAAAAGTAATATTAGAGCTAGAGTCACTTCAAAACAATATAAATTCAAGTCATCATGAAGAAATAAAGAGCCTCAAAGTATTTAAAACAGGCACAGATACATTTCAAGGACAAACAGACAAATAGTCTGCCGTGGGAGAAGATTTTGATCACAGATTTAAAGTTTGTCAGAAGTTACAAAGAAGCAGGATTAAAAAGGATGAAAATGTCTTCCTAATAATTCTGAAGTCAGAGAATAAAGGGTATATTAACTGAGTGAAATAAATTAAGATGAGGGAAACAAATTATGATTTAAGAAAGGGAAGCTTTAGAATTACTAACACAAATTCTCATACAGAGAATTTACAGGACATTATTAGACGTGAGAACGGTCACCACCAAGGATACAGAGACACCGTGGGACGACGCCTCTCAAATGTGTTTTGCCCCGATGAGTTTTGGAGAAAGATAAGAAGTAAATGTAGAATCAAACCATGGCAAATGGAATCTAGCACTCTGCCTACATGTCTTTACACGGGAAGAGGCAAAGACCAGGCAGGAATACGTCCTACACTTGAAGTTAGAAGCCCCTGGACCTGCGTCTTTCCTCCTGTCCCCAGTCAGGGGGCCTTGGGAAGAACCAAATTTTGTGACTACCCATTTCAGCATGCTAAAAAGGAGGTGTCCTTGTTAAAAGGGTTTGACACCCTCCAAAGACATTCCATCCAGCCTACACCCCGGCCCTGTGCCACCGCCCCAGGAAAACAAATAAAACAATTTTGCTGTCTTCCCTTGCAATCTCTCCTGGAAAGGATTAGGATAAGCGTAATGCACCTGGTCACCTTGGGGACAAGGTTACCGTGTGTCACAAAACCCCAGGGAACACGGCCTGAAACCAGGGGGGAGAGGAGAGACTGGGAGAGGCAGGGAATTGGGGGACAAAAAACATAGATGTTAGGGGCTTGCCAGCAAGCTTCTGCGGCCTTTTGGGACACTTGGCTAATAACCCACTCCTTGCATCCTACCACACAGTGGAGAATGCTTTTTACATATCACTTACTGATTTGCAAAAAGTTCTGGAACAGTTCTCAAGAATTCTACACGTTCCGTGGCAAAGGTAGGGAGAGCCACAGTAAAGCAGCCTTATGAACTCAAGGAGAAAACGGTTAGCACGTGGCCAGAAGCCTTTGCAGTAAAAAGGTAGGCTTTCCCTTTAAAAAAAAAAAAAAAAAAAAAAATTGCGTCATTACAGGATTTTTGCCAGACTATGAAGGCGATTCATTTGGAAGTTTCAAAACGTTAGAAAGATTTGTGGGAGAGGGATAACAGGTCCTTAACTTCTAGCCATTTCATTTGCTAATAAGCAGTCCTATTAAGTCAATCCAATACACTTTATCAAATAAGACAAATGATGAAAGTAATTCCCAGATAGGATTTTAAAAAAACACAGTTCAGTCATGTAAAATTGCTAATCTCTGACCATTTGTTACCTACAGAAACTTCCATTTCATATGTTTCAACTTATTTAAAGGAAGAGAAGGAAACGTCCGTATCTTAAGGGCCTGACTTGAGGACGTAGTATTTTGAGTGACGAAGAAAAGATTAGAAACCTTAAATAAAAAATAGTAGAATTTCCCTTGAAGCAAAGCTCACAGACAATGTGGGATCCTCCTTATCCAGCAGCGCTATCATTTTAGTCAGCCAATTCATAACAATTTTGCTGAGTTTAAAGTATATAAATGATACAGAAACATAATGACAAAAAGAAAAAAAACACTAAAACTATATAATGTTCCTCTTTAAAGAATAATCCTAAGGAGGTCATTGCTGAAGCCTAATGAAATGATTTATCCTTATTTGCTTGAGGTGACAAAGAGAAACCGGCTTCCTCCCCAAACCCATTCCCTCCTCTGGGCACCAGCTGAGTTCCTTCCCCAGGCCTCTGCGTGTAGGTGACCCCGTGCAACTCTGCGATGTGTTGGTCAATGTGTAACACGGCTCTCTAGATGGAAAAAGCCTTCATCTGTGATGCTCCCTGTTTCCATAGTGGGAATATTCCCACAAAGGAGGCCAGGCACAGTGGCTCATGCCTGTAACCCTAGCTTTCTGGGAGGCACAGATCCCTTGACCTCAGGAGTTCGAGACCAGCCTTAGCAAGAGTGAGGCCCCCCACTACAAAAACTTAGAAAAATTAGCCAGGTGTGGCACATATCTATAGTTCCATCTACTCGGGAGGCTAAGGCAGGAGGATCTCTTGTGCCCAGGAGTTTGAGGTTGCTGTGAGCTAGGCTGACACCAGGGCACTCTAGCCTTGGTAACAGGTGAGAGCTGGCTCCGGAAAAAAAAAGACACAGAAATCCCCGTGAAGACCTATTTTAAGCCTCCAAGATGGCATCATTGAAAGCAGAATTGGGAAGAAATAAAAGTGGGTCTCAGAAGCTGGACGAGCCTGTTCAGCACACCACTGAGAGGGCAGCTTGTTCTTTTTTTTTTTTGTAGAGACAGAGTCTCACTTTATGGCCCTTGGTAGAGTGCAGTGGCATCACTGCTCACAGCAACCTCCAACTCCTGGGCTTAGGCAATTCTCTTGCCTCAGCCTCCTGAGTAGCTGGGACTACAGGCACCCGCCACAGCGCCCGACTATTTTTTGGTTTTGCAGTTCCGCCAGAGCTGGGTTTGAACCCACCACCTTAGGTATATGAGGCCAGTGCCCTACTCACTGAGCCACAGGCGCTGCCCTGCTTGTTTTTGTTTTTGTTTTGTTTTTCTTTTTTGCAGTTTTTGGCCGGGGCTGGGTTTGAACCCACCACCTCCGGCATACGGGGCCAGCGCCCTACTCTTTTGAGCCACGGGCGCTGCCCCGGCAGCTTGTTCTTAATGATGGAGTTTCAGCAGAAGCACCTGTCCCCGGACAGGACAGGAGCTGTGTCTGTGCGTAGGCGGACTCCCCAGTCTCTCTCTCTTCCTCAGAACTTTGTGGAGCTTCAGGGAGCTGCAAGATGGTAGGAGGCTAAATTCTTGGGCGTCTTCTTTGAGAACAAACTGCTTCCGAACATCCATGCTGGACTTTAAGTGAGGAAGAAGTAAACTTCCACTATATCAAAGCAGCGATATTTGGAGGCTATCTGTTCAAGCAGCTAGCCTGTCCTAACTAATGTATTATCTGTAGACAAACTGCAGCTACGCTCCCAAAGACCGGATTTTGATCCATTGTGTAAGTCTTCCTTCGGCTTGAACTCCGACCAAGTGTATAATCATTCAGATTTTATACCTAATGATGTCTGACCTTGCTTTAAAAAAAAAAATAGTCACGCCCCTTCTCCGGTAAACTTGGGTGGCTCCTAGCTTAGCGGCTGGAGTTTGAAGGTCCAGGAGCAGCTGCACACACTCTAAGCGTTCCCCATGGTCTCAGTGAGCAGAGCCGTGTTTGGAGAGCTGCCCTCGGGGGCAGGGACAGTGGAGAAGTTTCAGCTGCAGTCAGACCTGCTCAGTGTGGACATCATATCCTGGGGCTGCACGATCACAGCCCTGCAGGTCAAAGACAGGCAGGGAAGGGCCTCAGACATGGTGCTCAGCTCTGCAGCACCACGTCTGAGGTGCTTGTTGGAAGGGTACCTCCAAAAGCAGTCCTACTTTGGAGCAGTGGTTGGAAGGGTGGCCAACCGAATTGCCAAAGGAATCTTGGCCACTAACAACGGCCCCAACAGTCTGCACAGAGGAGTCAGAGGGTTTGATATGGTGCTCTGGACCCCTCGGGAGCTGTCAAATGGCATCAAGTTCTCGCGCATCAACCCAGACGGTGAGGAAGGGTACCCCAGAGAGTTAAAAGTCTGGGTGACGTACACCCTGGATGGTGGGGAGCTCGTGGTCAACTATTGAGCACAGGCCAGTCAGACCACAGCAGTCAATCTGACCAACCATTCTTATTTCAACCTGGCAGGCCAGGGTTCCCCAAATATATGTGACCGTGAAGTCACCATAGAGGCTGATACTTATTTGCCTGTGCATGAAACCCTGATTCCTGCAGCACCATCTACTGGGAAATCAAAGCGCCTTTATCAGAATACCTTCAGTTGACAAAGAGGAAGAAGAGGGAGAAAAAAGCTCAGAGCAGATTTTGTCTAAGAAAAAGAGGTTTAAGTATATTATACTAACTTGCTTAAATACCACTGAGATGTAAGCACTAAAACAGAAATTTGAACAGAATTTAGAAATTATCAGAAACATATTCATACACAAGCAAATAGAGATTACATAGGAACAAAAATTTTAAGCAAAAACTAGAAGTCATAAACACAGAAAGCATACTATAAAATATGACAGAACTAAGAACAATTAGAACATATGTATACATGCTATACTAATGTCATTAAATGCCCTTATCAAAGTCTCAAAGATCAAATCCCAAACCAAAACCTAATTGAATGCTGTGTACAAACCAAGTGACTCAGAAAGGTTGAAAATATAAGAAAGCAAAAGCAAACCAGTTGAGCACAAATGTACACTTAGATAGAATAAATAAGATTTCAGTGCCCGGAGCACGGTGCTGATGGCACCAGCCACACACAGCGAGGGTGGTGGGTTTGAACCCAGCCCAGTCCAGATAAACAACAATGACAACTGCAACAAAAAATAGCCAGGCATTGTGGCGGGCGTCTGTAGTCCCAACTACTTGGGAGGCTGAGGCAAGAGAAGCGCTTAAGCCCAAGAGTTTGAGGTTGCTGTGAGCTGTGATGCTACGGCACTCTACAAAGGGCAACATAGTGAGATTCTCTCTCAAAAAAAAAAAAAAAAAGATTTGGTGTTCAATAGATCAGTAGGGTGACCATAATTAACATTAATCGATTATACATTTCAAAATAGCTAGCAGAGAATAATTCAAATGTTCCTAGCAGGGTGGTGCCTGTGGCTCAGTGGATAGGGCGCCAGTCCCATATTCCGAGGGTGGCAGGTTCAAACCCAACCCTGGCCAAACCGCAACAAAAAAATAGCTGGATGTTGTGGTGGGTGCCTGTAGTCCCAGCTACTTGGGAGGCTGAGGCAAGAGAATCGCCTAAGCCCAGGAGTTGGAGGTTGCTGGGAGCTGTGATGCCACGGTACTCTACTGAGGGCAACAAAGTAACACTGTGTCTCTTAAAAAAAAAAAAAAATCAAGGTGGGGACAGGCTGCTAAATTTGTGTGTGGGTATACGTTTTGATCCTTGGATCCCTTTGTAGTATCTTTGGAAGGCATATGAGAAACCAACATGTTGGCCACTTCTGTTTAAGGCAAAGGCATATGTGGGGAACAAAGATGAGGAATTCTTTCTTATATAGTATTCTGTACTTTTTCATATGTTACCATTTAAATGGATAGTATATGCAAATAAATATTACCTGTCAAAAACAAAAAAAAAAGAACAGTCTTCATTCTCAAATAAGCCATTATCATTATCAGGAATGTATTAAATTACAAAGCGAATGTTTCATAATTTTAATGAGAGTTTTTAAGGAAAACAATAAGAGATATTTTACTTAGTCTCAAAATGAAAAGACTTGAAAATAACTCAATTATTTAAGCCCTTTGAAATAGCTTGATATCAATTAGCAAATCATGATTCAATTCAATTATATTAATATAATTCCTTCAATTCTTTTTTTTGTTTTGTTTTAAGACAGAGTCTTACTCTGTCGCCCTGGTAGAGTGCGGTAGCATCACAGCTCACAGCAACCTCAAACTCTTGGGCTTAAGTAATTCTCTTGCCTCAGCCTCCCAAGTAGCTGGGACTATAGGCACCCACCACAATGCTCACCTACTTTTTTGTTGTAGTTGTCACTGTTGTTTGGCCCGGGCTGGGTTTGAACCTGCCAGGCTCGGTGTATGTGGCCGGCACCATAACCACCGTGCTATGAGTGCTGAGCCCTGGCTAGGTTTTCTATTTTTATTTTCTATTTTTAGTAGAGACGAGGGTCTCACTCTTGCTTAGGTTGGTCTTGAATTCCTAAATTCAGGCAATCCACCTGCCTCGGCCTCCCAGAGTGCTAGGATCACAGGTGTGAGCCACTGCACCTGGCCGTCCCTTCAACTCTTGAAAGTACAAATATGGAGCGAGGCTCCCAGGACTTGACTTGGCAAACTTCCAACCTGAAGCATAACAGTGGCTAATAAAATGCGTGTGTCAGGATTATATGAATTCATTTACGACTGCAGTAGAATTTTTTTGGCAGCATTTCTCCTAATAGTACAGGCTCTACAATAAGACACATCTGGTGAAATTTATGCCATAAATGACCTCAAGTGGCTTTGTACCACTGCTAAGTGCAGCCGTGCAGACAGAATCCAGTGGCGAGACAAAGGTGGTACAGACTGAAGTCAGGAATTGGATTTCCGGGAACCACTTGAATCATCAAATTCAAACTGACCAGTGAGACGAGAGGGGAAAAAATATCCGTTCAGCATCTGTTGTTAACAACTGATAGATTTCTCACTAGGCGTTCCCTCTTCTCCACAGAGATGGCCTTTAATTTGCATGGTGGAAAGGTGGCCTTTAATTTTGCATCCCCAGAAGGAAACCTGACTGCAACCCCCACACTGCTCTTGCTGAGGCCAGCTGGGCATTCAGCTCTGGAGCAGTATTACTGAAAGAAGGTTTCCCAGGCACGGGGGGCACTGGTGGAGGACTTGCCGGGAGTTGTTTTCCTATTAGGAGACTCCTGGGCTTTTAATACCCCCAACCTCATTGAGTGCAGCCTCCTGATATATTTTTTTTAGCTGAAGTTCATAGAGAAAAAAAATGTGCTTATGTCCTCCAATCAAATATTTTTTAAGAAAATGGTACTGAGATGAAGCCTCAAAGTACTCCCCAAAGCAACCAAGGGACATCAGAATGGCATGAGGATGCTTTGAAAGGCTTCTCGGATGCGGGCTTGGATGTCCCTGGATGTTGGAGGGCCATGTCACCGAGGTAGCACCAAGGCCACATCTCCAAGTTCCCAGCAGTTTGAGAAGGAAGTGAGTCGAGCTCATGACTGCTGTGGTCGCCGGGGTCTCTTCTGCTTACCCCTCTGGTTATAAGCGCCAATCTGAAAAATGACCTAGGCGTTTCCAACTGTCTTTATTATGCCTGTAATGTTTGTAAGGTATTTTTTTCTGTTTGAAAATATACTTTAGGCCTGGCACGGTGGCTCACACCTGTCTTCCTAGCACTCTGGGAGGCCCAGGCAGGTAAATTGCTTGAGCTCAGGAGTTAGAGAACAGCCTGAGCAAGAGTGACGCCCACCTCTACTAAAAGCAAGAAAGCTAGCGGGGGGCCGAGGCCGGAGCCTGCGGTCCCAACCACTCAGGAGATGGAAGCAAGAGGGTGACTGGGCCCAAGAGTTTAAGGTTGCTTTGACGATGGCAGGGCACTCCAGCCAGGGCAACAGAGTGAGACTTCGTCCCAAAAGAAAGAAAGAAAGAGAGAGAGAGGAAGGAGAGAGAAAGAGAAAAAGGAAGAAAAGAAAATATGTTGTATCCAGTGTTCAGTGTTTTTCACAGCTTTTTTGTTTTTTGCAGGGGCGGTTTTGAACCTACCACCTCTGGTATATGGGGCTGGTGCCCTACTCCTTGAGCCACAGACACCACCCAAGTGTTTTTTCACTATTTCAGCAGGAAGATATATCAGAGTTTCCTAGGTGGAATTGTTATGTTGATTTTTTGCTTCCAGCATTACTGTTAAGAAGTGCAAAGCCGCTCGGCGCCTGTGGCTCAAGCGGCTAAGGTGCCAGCCACGTACACCTGAGCTGGCGGGTTCGAATCCAGCCCAGGCCGGCCAAACAACAATGACGGCTGCAACCCAAAAATGGCCGGGTGTTGTAGCGGGTGCCTGTAGTCCCAGCTACTTGGGAGGCAGAGGCAAGAGACTCGCTTGAGCCCAGGAATTGGAGGTTGCTGTGAGCTGTGATGCCACAGCACTCTATCTAGGGTGACAGCTTGAGGCTCTGTCTTAAAAAAAAAAAAGAA
>CAUYRH010160570.1:0-41451 GCA_963574655.1 Perodicticus potto
CCCCCCCCCCCCCCACCCCCCCCCCCACCCACCCAGCACACCCCACACCCCCAGACAAACCCCCACACCAGCACACCCCTGAGCCCCACCGAGCACACCACACACACACACCACACCCACAGAGACCACGGATACACACAGCACACCACACACACAGCACACACACACCACACACACACACACAGAGCACACCACACACACACACACAACACACGACACACACACACACACCCCACACACACAGCACACCACACACACAGAGACCACGGATACACACAGCACACCACACACACACACACCCACAGACCACACCACACACACACACAGAGCACACCACACACACACACACAGCACACCACACACACACCACACACACACACACAGAGCACACCACACACACAGCACACTACACACACACACACACAGACCACACACCACACACACAGCACACCACACACACACCACACACAGCACACCACACACACACATACACAGCACACCACACACACAGAGACCATGGATACACACAGCACACCACACACACACACACAGACCACACCACACACACACACAGAGCACACCACACACACACACACAGAGCACACCACACACACAGAGACCGCGGATACACAAAGCACACCACACACACAGACCACACAGCCCACGTACACACACATACACACCCCCCATGTACACACAGCACATCATGCCCACACCCTCACACTACACACACATACCATGCACACACCACATACATACACACACACTATACACACCACACACATCCCAAACACAACACACTCTACACGCACAAAGCACACACCACACTCCACACCCCACACACACACCACACTCGACACACACCAGAAACACCACACACATACCTCATGCACACAACACACACCAAACATACATCACACACCACAGACACACTACACATACCATACACTTGCCACATACCACACAACTCACACACCGCATACATAACACACCATACAGCACACATACACACTTCTCACACACCACACAATGCACACACACCACGGACCACACACAACACACCGCCACGTTATACACACCACACACACAGCCTGCACATACATCACACACAGACATACACACCAAATGTACACACATACCACACACACACATACCAATGTATGCACATATCACACACAAATACACACATATACAAACACCCAATGTTCACACTACACACGACAAACCTCCCACATGCCACACACACTACACAACACCCCCCATACTACTCACACGTACCACACACCACACCCACATCACACATGCTACACATCCACCTACTCACACACACCACACACATCATACACTGCACACACCACAAACGCCACACACACATCACACACTACATACATCACACACACATACATACCACATGTACACAGACACCACACACATGAACACAGAAACACACACAAACCAAACACCACATACACATACCCTTATACAGACACACACACTATACACACTCTCCCCCACACATCACACACATGACACCCGGCAATGAGAGGCGAGGGGCACTACCCACCAGGGTCCTCCTGACTTGGAGGCTCTGCCCTGCAGGTTGGAGGGGCAGCGGGAACAGCTGACCCCCTACAGGGAGGATCTGGGCCCTCTCTGCCTGGTGCTGGCCCCCGAGCCGTCCTGCACCAGAGCTGCAGTCCCCTGCTTGGAGGGACTCATGATGCTGGTTCCTGAGCTGAGAGCAGCTCCCCAGAGGCTCTGGCACAGGGCTAGGGGTGGACAGCCACCGCTGCAGGGTCCACCCTGGCCCCTTGGCTCTCTCTCAGCCAGATTCATACTTCCACAGACGTGAGCACCACGGGGGCACCACCTGTGTGGCCGTGCCTGCGGGTGCTGGTGTCGGGGCCTCACCCCTGCTAACCCCACCTCACTCCCTGCTCAGGGCTGTCTACCCAGGCCACTGGCCACCACCAACCCCACTCACCCCTACACCGTCACTGGGCCGTGGAGGTGGCTCCTCTGGCCACTGGTTTACAACCTTTGAGGGGCAGTGACAGTGTTTAAAGGGGTGAAGATGGGAAGAGGGCCCATGGGTTCAGGACTGTCACCGTGCTTCCTCCTCTCACCAGCAACGGACTTGGACATTCATAGGCAGGTGGAAAAGGCTCAGCTGAAGGACTGGCAGGATCAGGCCCTGAGCTGATGGTGAATTGAGACGAAGTGCACACCAGGCAGCAGGGGCGCCTCTGCCCTACCCAACTTGGGAGGAGACCCAAGTGGGACAGGAAGGCCAGCCAGCAAGGGCCCAGGACAGGGGAGCTGGGCATCACGGGGTCATCTAACCGGTTACTCAGGTGAGCCAGTGGTTACCTGAGTGGGGCGGGGGGGGGGTTATCTGGGAGGGTGGAGGTTGCTGGAAACGTTGGGGTAGGCGTTACCTGCAGGGGTCGGGTTACTAGGGGCACTAGAACAGGGATTACCTGTGGGGGCAGGGGTTACCTGGGGACGCTGGTCTGCGGCTGGCTGACCTGTGTGGCACTGTTGGACCTCCGGAGGTTGTTGATGGGCTGGGAGCCCATGCGCCCTGAGGTCTCCTGCACAAGAAATAAACGGTGTCAGACATGGGCCAGGTCGCTCAGCACCAAGCCAGGCCCTAGAGTAGTGGACTTGGGGAACAGACAGGTGGCCAAGGTCCATAGATGGACCCTATGGCCCAAAGGGTCACAACCAGGGGACAGGGACGCAGGACAGGAAGGTGGCAGAAGATACTGGCCTGGCACCAAGCCTGAGGCCGACAGGCCTCTGGGAGCCTTGCTGCCTCCCACACAGTTGGGGCCCTTCACCCCATAAGTGGGAGGACCTGGGAGATGGCAGCTCACCATCAGCATTAACCAGGTGTCACCAGACAGCTGGGCTGCTCTGTTTACAGCCCCACAGACAATGGGAGCCCCAGCTCCCGGGTGGGTGGGAGCCCCCAAGGTGGCTCTGTGGGTCAGTGGCCATAGGCAGCGCTGAGGGTGAGGAGTGCGGACGGGGTGTCTGCTTCATTCCTCAGCTGTGGACGAAGGTGCAGAGATGCCCAGTACAGAAAGCCTAGAGACGTCTGCGATCAACAGGCGTGTGGTAGTCTTGGGTGTACTTTCAACTTTCCTGTAGACTTCAAGTTCTTCAAAATCAGATCTTTTGGGGAAAGAGCTCACAATCCAAGCAGAAATGGCCTGGGAAACACCATTCCAGGGGCTCATGCCTCAGATCTTCCAAATTCTACCAGGAAAATTGACCTACAAACTTTCAGATTTATTTATTTGTTTTTTGGCTTTTGTTATATCTTTTTTTTTTTTTGTAGAGACAGAGTCTCACTTTATCACTCTCAGTAGAGTGCCGTGGCGTCACACAGCTCACAACATCCTCCAACTCCTGGGCTTAGGCGATTCTCTTGCCTCAGCCTCCCGAGCAGCTGGGACCACAGGCGCCCGCCACAACGCCCGGCTATTTTTTGTTTTATAGTTTGGCCAGGGCCAGGTTTGAACTCGCCACCCTCGGTATATGGGGCCGGCGCCCCACTCACTGAGCCACAGGCGCCACCTTTGTTCTATCTTTTTTGAGACAGGGTCTTGCCCTGTCACCCAGGCTAGAGCACAGTACAGCTCACTGCAGCCTCAGAGCCCCCAGCTCAGGCCACTCTCCCACCATGGCCTCTTGAGCAGTTGGCAGGACACCACACCCAGCTGTTTCACATTTCTTTTTAAATCTGAATCCTTAAACTAAAAACAAACAACCCACCCAGAGTAAGACGAAAAGGCAGACCAGGAAACTAGTCGTAGGGAATCACACCACTGACTCCTACCCACCTGCGATGAACTTTTCTCCACGTCAGAAAATCATTTTCTAAAATAAGGAAAGGGAAGGTACCCACAGAGCAGACCACCTGGCAGCGGCATGGAGACCTGGGATGACACAAGTGCCTGAGCACGCCCACATTTCTAGTGACCCGACTCAAGGCCTTGGTCCCACTTCCCAGACCAGGGTACCAGGGACTGCTTGATGACAAAGGCAGCCACCAGCACGAGGCTCAGCGCAACTTCTTACTAACGGCCCAGCTGGGCTGTGCTCTAGTGGCCTCAAACCAGACACCAGGAACAGTTCCAGAGAGGACACGATGAGAGGCATGGGGGTGGGGGAGTGTGGCAGTGACCGAGGACCCTGAGGCAGAGGAGAGCTGAGGAAGGGCAACAGTGAGGGAAGCAGACTCAGGAGAGGTCTGCGTCCTTGTGAGCCAGAGGGGGAACATTCAGGAGTGTCCCTCCTCTTCCTCACAGAGCTCATACAGGGTCCCGGAAGAAGCAGGGGGCTGAGGGCTGAGGACAGGACAGTCACACAATTCTGGGGGGGGGCCCAAAAGCAGAGTCTTACCTGAGCCTGGAGGAATTTAACCCTGCCCAAGAGAGCTCTGGCCTTTGCCCTCAGCCCCAGCTTCCAGGCCTCAGCCCACCTGCCTCAGCCTCCCAGAGTGCTAGGATTATAGGCGTGAGCCACCGTGCCTGGCTTCAGGTGGACAATTCTGATACTACTTTCCACGCACACTGACAGTGCCCAGTGAGACCCAGGCTCTCACTGGGCAGGGGCTCTGAGCCACACCAACAAGGTGATGGAAGCTGGAAGCTCAGGGCCGGCAGTATCAGTTGACCTCTTGAGGGGCTGGAGGCTGAGGATGGCCACTGGGGTGTGGACCAAGCCTCCAAGGCAGAGAAGAGGCTCTGGACATTTAGGCACAGGGAGGCCCCTGGGTGGTGGTTCCTCTGTGCATGTCACACTGATGTCAGGGAAGCAGCACCTCCTAACTCCACAGACAGCAGCAGCAGCCCGTGTATGGACCCCTCCTGGACTTGCCCTGCGCCTTCTACCCTGGGCTTTTTTTTTCTTTGAGATAGAGTCTCACTCTGTTGCCCTGGGTAGAGTGCCATGGTGTCACAGCTCACAGCACCCTCACACTCTTGGGCTCAGGCGATCCCTTTGCCCCAGCCTCCCGAGTAGACAACAGGTGCCTGCCATCACATCCAGCTTTTTTTTTTTTTTTTTTTGAGACAGAGTCTCACTTTGTCACCCTCAGTAGAGTGCCATGGCGTCACTACAGCAATTTCCAACTCTTGGGCTTAAGCGATAGGGACTATAGGCACCCGCCACAACACCTGGCTATTTTTTGATTGCAGTTGTCATTGTTGTTTAGCAGGCCCAGGCCAGGCTCAAAACTGAAGGCTTCGGTGCATGTGGCAGGCGCCCTACTCCCTGAACTATGGGCGCCGAGCCTGGTTTTTCTATTTTTAGTGGAGACAGGGTCTCCAACTCCTCAGTTCTGGGGATCCACCCACCTCAGCATCCCGGACTGCTGGGGCTACAGGTGTCAGCTACTGCACCCAGCTCCCTGGACTGGTCTTAACCTGGGCTCTCTGTGAGTCCTGGGGGTCCTTCTAATGAATTACTGAGCCTGAGGGTAGTGTGGGAGACCCCAAACTTGCAATGGGGGTCAGGAGTGAGGGTGGTCTTGGGGAGTGTAACCCTCACACCATTCTCCTGAGAAGCTTTGCTGCAAAGAGAAGCAAAGAAACAGGTGTAACCTCAGGTGGGAGAGACATTGTGGAGATGTAGCTACTGCTGTGTGACCACCAGGGAGCAAGAAACAGGAGGCGGCAGGGTCAGGCTGGGGGCAGCACTTCCACGTGGCCAAAGGGAGAAGCCCATCATGTACAAAATCACAGGGTGAAATCACAGCAGGAGAAAAACATTTGAGCACATAAGCTTTCATCTGTAATACAGATTATGATTGATCAGAAAATAATTTAAGGCTCGGCACCTGTGGCTCAACAGGCTAAGGCGCCAGCCACGTACACCTGAGCTGGCAGGTTCGAATCCAGCCCGGGTCCGCCAAACAACAAAGACAGCTGCAACCGAAAAATGGCCGGGCATTGGGGTGGGCGCCTGTAGTCCCAGCTACTTGGGAGGCAGAGGCAGGAGACTTGCTTGAGCCCAGGAATTGGAGGTTGCTGTGAGCTGTTATGCCACAGCACTCTCTCCAGGTCTCCAGGGTGACAGCTTGAGGCTCTGTCTCAAAAAAAAAGAAAAAAGAAAACAATTTAAAACCCAGCAGAAAATAAGAATAGTTCACAGCAAAGCAAACATAAATGGCTCTTAAAATCATAAAAAAACAAGAGTGGAGGTGTGGGTTTCCCAGATGGAATGAAGCCAAGTTTCAGGTCCAGCTGCACTCACAGGGGGTGAAAGCCAGAGCTGGAGGCAGAGGGATGGCGTGAGCAGAATGCGTCAGAAGGTACAGGGAGGCCAGGCCCAGCTGATAAAGGTCCCATGACAGGTAGTTGGACAATTTTTTTTTTTTTTTTTTTTAAGACAGAGTCTCACTTTGTCACCCTGGGTAGAGTGCCGTGGCATCATAGCGCATAACAACCTCAAACTCTTGGGCTCAAGAGATCCTCTTGCCTCAGCCTCCCAAATAGGTGGGACTACAGGTGCCTTACCACAATGCCCGGCTATATTTAGATATGTGGTCTTGCTCTTGCTCAGGCTGGTCTCAAACTCCTGAGCTCAGGCAATCCACCTGCCTCAGCCTCCCAGAATGCTAGGATTATAGGCGTGAGCCACCGTGCCTGGCTTCAGGTGGACAATTCTGATACTACTTTCCACGCACACTGACAGTGCCCAGTGAGACCCAGGCTCTCACTGAGGGAGGGGAGGTTTCGGACAAGCAAGTGGGGGAGGCTTAGGTGGCCTTGCGGTGACATTGGCATGAGCTCACATTAGCTTCACACAGATATGGATAGCTCCACACAGGTATGTTTGCAGATATGTGTGTCCACACTGGCTGGTACACACACTCATGTTTCCCAGCTCTGTCAGCTGAGAAGACCCAGAAACAACCTCCCAGCAGGACCCCAAAAAGCCAAAACAAAGAGGATCATAAACTGTGTGCATAGGTATAAGCCACTGGCCAAAACAAACTCTCCATGGGAATCCCAGCAAATCCAAAGGGTGGTGGGATGGGCAGCTGCAAGGACAGGGACTGGGCAGGACCAGAACTCCAAGGGCTGTGCCACGCTCAGGGCAGAGGCATGCAGGGGCGGGGCTGCCTGGATCTCACAAGGGCCTCAAAGAAAGGAAGTGAGCAGATGGGACATTTGGCCAACAGAGGACCCTGTGGTGGGGACGATGGTGCCCAGGAAAGTAGGTCCAACAGGATTAACACTGGGTCTGGGCCCACACTCAGAAAGCAGAAAGGCTGGGGGTGAAGGTCAGCGCCCTGGTCGGCCCCAGATACAGCTGTCCCCGCCACCTCCTGGAAAGCTATGTCTTGCATAACACAGCCTCACATACACAAACATGTTGTCCAGGGCTGCAGGAGCAACAGGAGGGTCTCGGTAGGAAGCGGTGGTCCAGGGACTCAGGAGTGAAGCTGAGATGAGGGAGACGGGGAGCGAAGGGACAGGGATGGTGACAGCCTGGCCTGTCACCTCTTCAGTAAGCGTGGTGTATCTTTAGACAGTACACTGGTGGTGGTGACACATTAAGCCATCCCAGGTCCCTGACCCACTGCCCCAGGCTTTAGGAACTTCCCTGATCCAAGGTTCCCCTACTATCCCTGTCGTCTGTGCCCCAGAACTCAGCTGGGAATCTGCCCCCCTACCAGTTTCTGGAACAGACACAGGAGCAGCTTTCTTAGGCTGAAGGGACAGTGACAAACCTGCTGTCCATCATGGAAGCCCAGCCTGGACCTGCCTGGGATTTCTTGGGGACGCCTAGACTGCCCCTGGGCCCCATGTGGGCCTTGGGTGAGGAGCCCCCGATCTGAGCAGTGTCCATGCTAAGGCCCAGGTCTCCCTATTCTGGACGCTCAGACAAGACTTAGGTCAGGCACTGACCCCTCACCTCAATTCCTCCCTCCCCTGAAGTCCGGCCACCTGGCTGCTCACAGCCCCCTGAGGAGGGTCTGCTCCCCTTGCCCAAAACCTCCAGCACTGTCCTACTGCCACCCACTCACCCACCCAGGATTCTCTAAGGCCGCCAGGAGCCCATCCGCCTTCCCACAGGTCAGCCTTATTTCTTGAAGATTCAACAAACTCAAAGTGCAGTGGTGCAGGAAGGATGAGGCCAGTACTGGAAGGATCCAACTGACCTAGCCTTTGACCTTGGAGTCAGCTCCTGAGTCTATAAGACCTGAGGCCTTCCTATTCCCTAGGATGGCCGCCCGGATTGTATGTATCCATGGAAGCGAGACACCTGCTCACATGCACAGCTATACCCAGGGGTCAGGTGCCACCAGTGATAGGTCTTCCAGAGGTGGGCCCTGGACCCTACCCAGGCCCCAGCACTCACCAGCACCTTCTTCCTCTGTTCGCCACCTGTGACCATAGAGATGGAGCGGGAGAGGGGCTTGGCAGCAGAGGCGCTGCTGGGGCGCTGGGACAGGGGTGGTGGGAGGCCCGTCAGACTCAAGTCCCTGCCTTCCGGGCTGCTCCCAGGGGCGCTGCTGCTGGCCCGGGAGCCTTTCATGGTAGACGCAGTGGGCTCTGTACAGGGAAGCAAGAGACAAGATGAGACACTGGTGAAGAGCCACAGGCCCCTGCACCCTCCTCCTCTGGCCAAGCCTTGGCCTGCCCAGGACACCTGGGCCCACCTGACACCAAACTCCCAGGGAAGCCTGCCCATGCACACCCTCCTGGTGGGGGGCAGTCCCTCAACAGGAGCTTAGGGCTGTTTCTGATGAAGTTTGATGAAAGGCTGAGCAGGAGGCTCTGTGCCCTGACCAAGCATGGACGGTGGCCCGGCAGTAGGTAGTCAGGCTGTGACCCTGGGAAAGCTGCTCCACCCTTTGGAGCCTCACTTTCTCCATCTGTAAAATCGTCTGAAAAGGGCTGTCACAAGGTTCAGAGAAGACGACCCTGAGGCTAGTGTGGCAAGTGCTTGGCAGGTATGAGTTACTCTGGAAGGAACTGGTCTGAGAAGTTCCCAGTAATGGAAACTGCTCCAATCCATCCAGCCCAGCACCCCCAAGCTCATTCAGCCACCAGTCCCTTCTGTGTCCCCAGACCTTAGGAACAGCTCCTGGAACATGGCAATTACTCTCTTATTCCCAAGGTTCTCCTGTCCCCCCTGCTGCTGCTGGCTGACCCGATACCTCCCTTGCCAGCCAGCCCCTCCTTTCTCTTCCCACCTGAGTCCAGGCCCCCAGGGCTCAGCTAGCCTTGCTCCCCCAGCACCATCTCACCAAGGGGATCACCCCAGCCTCCTGGCACCCTACCCACCCTTCATCTTGCCTCAGTGTGACTGGCCCTGTCCCGTCCCTCATGGTGCTGGAGGTTTTCTTTCTCAGCTGTCTCAGCTCAACTTTCGCCCCTGCTAGAAACCCTCCCAGGTCTCCCCTGGCAGGGAGAACAAAACTCGAATATCCAATGCCCACAACCTCTGTCCCTGCTCTCCCTGGCACCCCTGCTGTCTGCTCCAACCAAGTGACCCCTCCGCCCCTTCAACTCCAATAGCTCTCTCCCAGCACAGCCACTGCACCTGCCAGCCTCTCCCCAGGTTGCAGCCCCCCGTTCAGAGAGGCCTGTCCCGACCACTGTCACCACCTTTACTCCCTTATCCAGCTCTAGTTTTATTCAGATTGCCACATAAGGCTGGCATGTGTGCTAGGTCACTGCCTTGTGAGGACAGGGGCAGTGCAGCCTCGGCATCTGGCCAGTGGAAGGCACTCAGTGAGTGTGCTGGACTAGTGGGTGGACGGAGTGACTGCTGCTAGAGACATAGATCAATGCTGAGAAATACATCCATAATGTCCCTGAGCCCCTGCCACCAAGGCTTCTGGGGGCTGTGAGTGCATGATCTAACACCCTAGTTCCATGCTGCACTTCCTTCAGCCTGACACCCACAGCAGGGCCTGGGGAGCCAGACATCCCTATTCTCTGGAGGCTGTCCCTGCCCCTAACCAGGTAGCATCTTCAGTTGTGTATTTCTGGTTGTGCAGGTGAAACTGAACACCCTCCTCATCTCAGAGCACTATTGTTCCCAGCTAGCCTCCGGCGGCCGCTGGAAGCTGGGTTCTCCTCTCCCAGCCATGCGTGCAGAAGGCATGCTCTGAGACCGGGACACAGCCTCTCTATGGAAACCACCAGGCCACCTAAAGGGAGGCTGGGAGGCCAACCACATCTTGGATAAAAAGGTGTCCCTCCCAAGACCTGAAGGGGCAGAGCAGCCAGTGTTCAGGGACAAGGCCTCAACTCCCAGGTAGGGGCTGACCTCAAGACTCTCGATAGAGGCCAAAGCCCAAGCCAGCAGCAGGTCCCCACTCCAGAGTGGCTCTGGAGCTTAAGGCAGCCAGAGCTGAGACTTGAAGACAGGAGTCCAGGTTGTCCCCAGGACAGGACTGAAGTTCGAGAACACCTACCTTTAGGCAAGAGCCCCTCCTTACCTATAGGGGCCAGACCCCTTTACCGGAGCTGGATCCCTTCACTTGCGCAGTTCCCGCCACCTACCTGTACCCCTTTCAACTGTGTAAATCCCCTTCAATTGCGTGACCATCCTCACCTGCAGGGCGTCCTCATGCGCGGGCCCTCCTTACCTGCGCGGGCCAAGGGCGCAGCCCGCGAGGCGGGCCTGAGGCTCGGGGCCTACGGACTCAGCCGGCCGGGCGCAGATGCGGAGCCAGCAGAGTTGGGACGCGCCGGACTCAAGGCTCGAGCCGGTGACCGAGCGCCCCGAGGCCAGGTGACAATGAAGCAGCCGGGCTCCAGAGAAGCGGCGCGGTAGCTAGCAACCAGGCTGGCACCGCCTTCGCTGTCCGTCACGCCGGCCCGCCTTTCCAGCGCGCGCCGCTTCTGGATTGGCTCTCCAGCCACGGGCTCCGGCCGTCCCGGGAGCGCATTGGGCAGTTCGGCTGTCTTTCCGGAAGTTCAAGCGTGGGCGGTGCGGCGCGGAGCTGTGGGCCTGGGCCGCAGCGGGCGGCCGATTGGACGCGGCCAGGGGGTAGGGGCGGGGTGAGGGCGGGGCTGCAGGGACCCAAGGGAAGGGGCGGGGCCGGGGCTGGATGGGGCGGGGCCGGGCTGGAAGGGGCGGGCCGGGCTGGATGGGGCGGGGCCGGGCTGGATGGGGCGGGGCCGGGGCTGGATAGAGGTGCTCCGCGGCACCGCTCGGGTCCCCGACGCGGCTCCTGCGCTCCCGGAACCCGAGCGCGGCCCCGCTGACAGCCCTGGAGGTCCGCTAGTAGCCGCCTCCTGGAAACCCGCTTGACTGGGCTTCGCCCGCTTTTTTTTTTTTTTTGAGACAGAGTGCCAAATTTCACCCTGGATAGAGTGCTGTGGCATCACAGCTCACAGCAACCTCAAACTCTTGGGCTTAAGCGATTCTCTTGACTCAGCCTCCCAAGTAGCTGGGACCACAGGCGCCCGCCACAACACCCGGCTATTTTGTTGTTGTTGTTCAGGGACAAGGCCTCAACTCCCAGGTAGGGGCTGACCTCAAGACTCTTGTTGTCGTTGTTGTTTGGCGGGTCTGGGCGGGTCTGGGCCGGGTTCGAACCCGCCAGCCCCGGCGCCCTAACCGCTGAGCTACAGGCTGCGAGCCTTCCCGCAGCTTTTTGAGCCAGACGCTTTCACTCATTGAATAAAGTGTGAGTTACGCCCGCACCGAGGTCGCGGAACGCCGGGCGGCCCCTCTGGGCGGCTGCGCCGCGTCCTTCCCGCTCCGCCGACGCGCGGTGCTCCCGGGGGCCGCCGCCTGCCGTCCGCTCGGGCTTTGCGTGGACTCGAGTTCCCGCACCTCTTGGCTGGGCGCCGCGAGGAGCGGTGGCCGGGTCACGTGTTTGTGGGAAACGGACAGACCGTTTTCCTAGAAAGCGGTGGTTTCCCGCTCCCTGGGCGCGTGGCATTGGCAGAGTTCGTTTGGGATTTTTTGAAGTCAGACCAACAGGTGTGACAGCCGCGGGCGACCACGCTGAGAACCCACCCAAGCCTGTGCTTGTCACCACTCATGTGTCTTCTTTGGCGAAATTTGAAGCATTCTAATTTCTTGCCCACTTTGTAATCTTCTTTTATTGTTTTGAGTGTTGGTTTCTTCGTGAGACATGTGATTTGCAAGTATTACCTCGGTCTGTGGCTTGTCTTTCCGTTGTTTTAATTGTGTCGTTCGGACAGAAGTTTTTAACTTTGATAAAAGTCCACCTTCTTTTATGGTTTGTACTTTTTTATCTCATATCTGAACAATTGCCCAACCCAGCGACAAGAAAATTTTCTCCTGTTTTCTTCTAGAAATTTTATAGTTTTAGGCTTCACATTTAATCCAAGTTCGCTTTAAATTTGCAGAAGGTGAGAGAGAGGGGCCAAGGTTCTTTTCGCATTTTTTGCAAGAGGAGGTCCAGTTCTTCAGCACCGTCTGTTGAGAGGCTACCTTTACCCTGAATGCCATTTGCTCCTTTGTAGAGAACAACTGACCATGTTTGAGTGGGTTTATTTCTGAGCCGTGGACACTGGTCCGTCTAACTTTTCTCTAATACCAGTCTGAACTAGCACAGCGTTATGGTAGGTAAATCTTCAAAGCAACGAATCTGTAACCTCTTTGTTCCTTTTCAAAACTACCTTGGCTGTTCTAATTCCTCTGACTTTTCCTATACATTTTAATATCAGCTTGTCACTATCTAAAAACAAAAACTCGGCTGGGATTTTGATGGGACATTAAATCTGTGATCTGTAATTTGGGGACAACTGACACCTTTGTGAACATGGAATAGCTCACTGTTTATTTAGGTTCTCATTGATTCTTTTCAGCAATGTTCTCTGGTTTTCAGTGTACACATTCTACATATTTTAAAAGGATTTATACCTAATTATTTCATTTTTTGAAGTGCTATTATAAATGGCAGTGTGTTTTGTTTTTAAAGATAAACAGGGCCTAGCTCTGGAGCCCAGGCTGGAACCTCAAAACTCCTGGGTGTGAGCGATCCTTTTGCCTCAGCCTCACACAGCCTTGGGGTCACAGGTGTGAGCTTCTGCACCCAGCTATAAATAGGGTTTTTTTTTTTAATTGTTTCAGGTTAATTAAGGGTACAAAGATTAGGTTACAATGTTTGTATTTGCCATAAATAGTTTTTAATATTCTGATTTCCAGTTGTTTATTACTAGCATACAGATATACACTTCATGATAATGTACTTGCCCTATGCCACGTGTCCCTGCTAAACTCACTAGTTGTTACGAACATTTTTGTACATTCCATGGAATTGTCTACAATCATGTTATCTGAATAGTTTTATTTTTTCCTTTCTCACGTGTCTGCCCTTTTAATTTTGTCTTGCTTTATGAACGGACCCAAGCCTCCAATACAATGCTGAACAGAGAGGGTAAGAGGGACCATGTCTCCTTGTTCCCAATCTTGGGGAAAGATCATGCTCTTTCGCCATTAAGCATAAGGTTACTAGCTAAGGAACTTTTATAGGTGCTCCCTACCACGAAAAGAAGTTCACTTATATTTCTACTTTGTCGGGTTTATTTTTTAACATAAATAAATGCTGAATTTGCTGTCTCTTGCTTTTTCTGAATAAAGTATTTTTATTTATTTTTTTTCGAGACAGTCTTGCTTTATTGCCCTCAGTAGAGTGCTCTGGCATCATAGCTCACAGCAACCTCAAATTCTTGGGCTCAAGTGGTTCTCTTGCCTCAGCCTCCCGAGTGGCTGGGACTACAGGTGCCCACCACAATACCCAGCTACTTTTAGAGATATGGGTCTTGCTCTTGCTCAGGCTGGTCTTGAATTGGTGAGCTCAGGCAATCTACCCTCCTTGGCCTCCCAGAGTGCTGTTATTATAGGCATGAGCCACTGCCCCAGGCCTCTTTTTCTGAATAAAATAATCATGTGATTTTTCTTCATTTATTCTGTTAACATGCTTAACTACACTGATTTTCAAATATTCCCAAATATTCCTGGGATATATTCAACTTAGAGTGATAAATTACCTTTTTATATATTACTCGATTCCTTGTGTTAATATAGTAGAACCTCTGTAAGGTGACCAACCAAAGGACTGTCACAACACACGGAGGTGGTCACCACAAAACTAAGTCTACGGCACTGATAAGTACTAACACATGCCGTGCATGTCCAGTCTGTGAAAATTAGGCCACCTTAAAGATATGGTCAGTGTAGGGAGCTGGTCAGCTATGGAGGTTCTACTGTGTTTTGTTGAGGACTTTTTGAGGCAGACTCTCATTTTGTTGCCCTCGGTAGAGTGCCATGGTGTCCTAGCTCACAGCAACCTCAAATTCTTGGGCTCAAGGGATCCTCTTGCCTCAGCTTCTTGAATAGCCAGGACTACAAGTCCCAGCTCACCACAACTCCTGGCTATTTTTTAGAGACAGGGTTTCACTCTTGCTCAGGCTGATCTTGAACCTGTGAGCTCAGGCAATTCGCCCACCTCAGCCTCCCAGAATGCTGGGATTTCAGGGGTGAGTCGCCATGTTGAGGACTTTTGCCTCTATGTTTGGAAGAATATTGGTCTGTAGCTTTCTAAAACCAAGCACATGTGGAGTATCCATCAGGACAGACTATATGTTCTGGACCATAAAACAAAAAGCTTAACCAAAGCTTGAAATCTTTAATAATATAATTGAAATAATGCAAAGTATGTTCTTTGACTATATCAAAAGAGTAATAACAGAACAATACACCTTTAAATAAACTACTGAACAAAAAAGTCTCAGGAGAAATTAGAACATAATCTGAGCAGAATAAAAGTTAAAATACATCAACAGTCATAAGATACAGATAAAGCAGTGTTCAGTGGAAATTTTATAGCACTATAATGCTTACATTAGAAAGTAATAAAGGTCTCAAATCAGCAATCTGAGCTTAAGAAACTGGAAAAATAAAAACAAACCCAAAGCAGGAGTGAAATATTAAAGAATAGAAATCTTTGACACCAAAAACAGAAAAACAGCAGAGAAAAGCAAAACCAAAAGTTGTTTCTCTGAAGAGATCAATAACATTAATAAACTGTTAGTCAAGCTGACCAAGAAAACAAAAACAACACACATTAATATGGCACCAGCTCCATATACCCAGGGTGGCGGGTTCAAACTTGGCCCCAGCCAAATTGCAAACAAAAAATAGCCGGGCATTGTAGCGGGCGCCTGTAGTCTCAGCTACTCGGGAGGCTGAGGCAAGAGAATCATCTAAGCCCAAGAGCCGGAGGTTGCTGTGAGCTGTGACACCACAGCACTCTACCAAGGGCGACAAAGTGAGACTCTGTCTCCGGAAAAAAAAAAAAAAAAGGATAATGAATACTATGAAAAACTCCAGAGTCATAAATTTGGTAACTTATATAAAGTGCACCAATTCTTTGAAAGATACAAACTATTAAAACTTAATTATGGCTTGGTGCCTGTAGCTTGCAGGTAGGGTGCCATCCACATACACCAGAGCTGGTACGTTTGAATCCAGCCCAGGCCTGTCAAATAACAATAATAACTACAACCAAAAAAATAAATAAATAGCCAGGCATTGTGGGGGGCACCTGTAGTCCCAGCTACTTGGGAGGCTGAGGCAAGAGAATCGTTTGAGCCCAAGAGTTTGAGGTTGCTGTGAGTTGTGACGCCATAGCATTCTACTGAGGGCAACATAATGAGACTCTCTCGGGAAAAAAAAAAAAAAGTCTACTATCTTTTTAAGAAATCAAAGTTCAAAATTAAAAACATTACAATTAAGGTTATTTGAGCAAGGCATGGTGGCATGTACCTGTAGTCCTAGCTACTTGGGAAGCCAAGATGGGAGGATCACTTGGAAACCAAGAGCTCAAGACCAACCTGGGCAACACAGTTAGATCCCTGCCTCTAAAACTAAAACTTAGAAAAAAAAAATGGTTAATTGCAGGGGTGGCACCACTAACAATACCACTAAGGAGTTCTACCAAACATTTAAGGAAGATATGATACCTGTCCCTACTTTTAAGGAAAAAAATCCTGTAAATGTGCCCTTTATTAACGGAATTTTCATTAAAATGCATATACATAAAAGGAAAGAAAAAAATAGCTATGCCCCAGCCCTGTGCAAACAGTAGTGTTTATTCAGAAAATGTAAACCCCAGAGCTCTCTGCAGGCGCCTAAGACATGGATAGATCACCCAGAGGCATCCCAAGGCCAGGTCTATTGGAAGCAGCAGTGACAAAGGCTGCAGAGTGACAGCTCAGAGGCAGCACGTGGGGGACACTCAGAATAATCAAAGGGCAGACAAGGTGAGGCGCTGTGGAGCCACACAACCCCTTGGGCTGCACGCACCAAACCTTCCTAGACACCGCCAGCCACCCCACAGGAAAAGGCAGCCTCCCTGAGGAGGGAGCAGAGGTCAGACCAGGCAGAGAGAGAGCCTTGTAGCTGCTCCCCTCCACACAAGAAGCCTGGTTCCTGTGGCCAGACTGGGGTGGGGTGGGAGGATTGCCCTTGGGACCCCTGAGATCAGCAATTTGGAGGCCCTGCCATGGACTGTCCCCGCTGTAGGAATTCAAATCTCAACAGCCAACCTCTGGCAAAAGAGATGCGGGACAGAGGGCCCTGGGGTCTTCCTCTCAGGTCAAGTCGTCTGGAGTCTGCAGCAGCTCTGGCCAAGGTCAGAGGCATTAGCTCAATCCTGGGGGCTGCTCTGCAAGTCCGGCAGACACCAAATGAAACCCTCCAGAGCCAGGCCAATGGTCACATGTTCAGGAACGCAAAAGCTGACCGCTCTAGCTCTTCAGCTGCTGTCCCCTGTGATGACGTCCGAGGGGCCTGGGGGACCAGGCAGGATACCTCTGCAGCAGCCCCAGCCCCCACCAGGCGGGGGCAGGCTACCAGCTCCATGCCGGCAAACAAGGAGTCACAGCTTGGGAGGCGGCTGCTGGGGCCTTCCTCTGGGGTGTCTGTGTCCCCGGGGCCCTGCTCAGGTGGCAACCCCTGTTCTTGAGAACCTGCCAGTCTGGCCTCAGCCTTGCTGTCCAGGGTGTGGGGGGCCGCCGGGCCCCCATGTGGGAGCGGGGCTGAACTCAGAGGCTGGAGGAATACATAGCCCCCCACAGGAGGCACAGCGTCAGCCAGCAGGTCAGATGGGCCTGTGAGGGTGCCTGCAGGGTCAGCCTCCGCAGGGGGCCTCCAGGCCAGAGGCAGCTGTCCACAGGAAGCTTCAAAGTGCCTCAGGATCTGCAAGATAGAGAAGAACGAACCAGTGAGGCCCCTGTGGCTCTTAGAAGCATGCTGGACGGGGCCATCCATCCCCAAGGGCCCTTCTCAGTCCCACTGCCCAGACTGAGATCAGGATAATGTGGGGACAGGTGACACATTATCACCTGACCCTCAGTGAGGGTCTGTCACTGCCACAGGGAAGACAGGAAGAAAGAAGCCATGTAGGCTGCAGGAGACAGGGCAGTGCCTGGCTGGAGGGGGAGGCTGCTCAGCTCAAGGCTGTGCGGGAAGTGCCATGGATGAATGAGTCACTTCTGCCACCTGGGAGACTGGGGTCTGGGAGCCCGTGCCCTGTCACAGGAGAATGTAGTCAAGGAGGGCTTCTCGGAGGAGGAGAAGAGCCAGCGTGGGGGTGGAGGAGCCACCCTAGGGCAGGGAGGACGGGGCAGGAATCAAGTAGACCTAACTTGGGGAGCTCCAGGATCAGGAAGAGGCCCCAGAAGCTTGTAAGGTGCCTGAAGAAGTCAGGGCTGAAGCTGGGGCAGGCAAGGACCCTGATGCTGCCCCCCTGCTGAAGTTGCCCACTGGGCATCAGGGGACAGGTCAGGGACTGGGACTGGGACTACGGACTCCAGGTGTCAGGAAAGGCAGACCGAGAGCCAGTCAAGTATGGGGAACGGGGGCATGGAGCATGCACGTCCTGTGCTCCCTCCCTCAGCTCTGTGTACCTGTGGCCAGCTGCCCACCTTAGTGGCCTTATTGGTCACAGGTCCAGGGCTGCCCATGCTAAGCTCCTGAAGCTTCGGCCGAGAAAGCAAGAGGATGTGCTCCTGGGGCAGCAGGTCAGCACCCCCGAGGGAGGCGATGGCACTCAGTGCTCTCTGTTGGGCAGTGGACAGGGTGTCAGGCAGTGCGCTCCTCACGTGCCTACCGGACCTTCCTCCTCCTCTCCTCCAGCCCCTCACTAAGGACTGAGTCTGGGAGGCACTAAGGCAGCACCACCAGAAACCTGCCTCCCCCCTTCCCTCACCAGCTCCAGGGGCCACTCCGAAGGGTAGCCTGGTGCTGAGAAAACACCAGAGAGATGTTCATTCCTTACACAGCACACCTGCACACACACGCATACATGCGTGCACACTGCACACGTATATGCACACAGGTGCACACACAGGTACAGACACAGGTGCACACAGGCACACACATAGGCACACCCAAGTCCACACAAATGCACACACAGAGGCCCACATACAGGCACACATAAGCACACACACAGATACGTAGTTGCACACATAGGAGCACACAGCAACAAACAAATGCACACACAGGCACCCACACAGGCACACAGGTGCTCTCCTACTGTCCACCCTCACCAGCTGGGCGCACTCGTTAGTCCCACCCAGGTGGAGGATCAGCAGCTCCAGCACGGCCTCACAGTTGAGCAGTCCACACCTGCACAGAGGAGACAGCTGGGTTGTGTGTGGTGGCCTATTCCCTCCTCCCTTGCCCGGGCTGGGTGGCCAGACTCACTCTTTGATGAAGTGCTGTGCCTCCTCACGGCTCAGGAAGGCTCGTGGCCCCTGAGTCACTGTCCTCACCAGGCTCAACTCCTGGTGGCAGTCACTAGAGGCCTCAGCCCTGGGGAAGGTACAGCTAGGTCAGGGCAGGGTGAGGGCTCTGCCCCCTCCCTCCATGTGCCGGACTGAGACCCAGAGGGCCACTCTGGGTGGACAGAGGAGCTCCCCCACGGCTCCCTGGCACCAGCAGTTCCCATTCACCTGTCTGCCAAGTCACCCAGCTCCCGGCTGGCCCCCAAGTGGCTGTCACTACCAGACGGACTGCCGGAGTCTGAGGTCCTATGCTGGTCACTGTTCTGAGAAGAATGCTGAGAGCTGGGGCCGCTGTCCAGCTCCTCCCAGCCCCCTCCAGCCTGCCCAGGCTGGTGCCTCACAGCTGGAAGGAGGGACAGCAGGTGAGCCTCTCAGGTGTCAGGCCAGCCCTGCCTACCTCCCCCAGGCCCTACACCAGGAGGACAGGGTGTCCACCTTGGCTCCAGCTCCAAAAAACAGAGGGCACCGGCCAACACATTCTGCTCTCCCCTCCCTGCTCCCCCCCGCCCCCGGGCTCCCTTACTGTGCAGGCAGCTTTGTCATTAGTCCCCACCACCGGGCCCCAGCAGGTGATAGGAAGGAGCCAGGCCCCTAGAGGGAGGAGCCTTTGCCTCCATACCTCGGGTGCCTGAGATGGCCCCAGGCAGGGGGGTCCCAGTGCTGGGCTGGCCATGGCTGGCCAAAGGCGTCAGAGCAGGCTGGTAGGTATCTCCCCGTGGCAAGGGCGTCTGCACACTGGGGCTCTCTGTCCCGGGGCGCACGACATTAGCCACCACCTCTGCAGCCTTCTGGATGGTGGAGAGGAAAGCTTCACCTGCAGAGCCTGTGTCCAAGAAGAATGGATATGGCACAGCCGCCAGGTCCTGCCCCTGCTGCGTCCTCAGGAAAGGAAGTGCCCACAGCTGCCCCCTGCTAAGGCAGGAACAGAGCAGGGGTTCCTGGTAGACCCAGGCCTTGCCCTTTCAGCAACTCCTATGCCCAGTTGCCCTGGACGCCCTGGCTTACAGCAGAGCTATGGTCCTGTCCCTGCTGAGCAAAGGGAATCCTAATTTGCTTGTTCTGAGGAGTTAAAAAGGTCTTTAGCCCTTCACTCGGGGGGTTTTAGGTCTAGTGCTAGGGAAAGGGCCAGTCCTCCTGCGAGCTCCCTGCAGAACCCTCAAATTACAGCATCAGCAGGGGTTCCCCCAGGGCTGTGCACCAGGAAGGGCCATAAAAGCAAACAGGTGTGCCAGGGCATGGCTGAGATGCATGGCTTCCCGCACACAGATGGTTCCAGTGCCGTAGAGCACTTGACACGTGACCGTGGTCACACGTGACTGCTGAGCTGCTTCTGTCACGGCTGGGATCCTCCAGGGGTGGAACTGACGCTGCCCCAAGGCCCGGCTCCAGCTTCTCAGCCTGGCTTCTCTCACCTGTCCATCAAACAGATCTGGCCGCACCTGCCCTGCCCTCCTCTCAGGTCAGGCAGAGAGTGATAGGGACAACCATGACCAGGAAGAGACTAAGCCCACAGGGACTGGGCCTGCCCACTGCACCCTCCACTCCCTCCTCACCCTGCTCTCTGAGATGTCATGGTCCCGCATGGGCCCTTTCTGCTTACCTGTGCGGCCCCATTCCTGACTGTAACCAAAACCCTGGAGGGTGCTGTGCGGCCTGGACTGGGAGCCCATGCCTGTGAGGAGGGCCTTGGCATCAGACCCACCTGTGACCAGCGAGAGGGAGAACCCGAAGAGGATAGGGGTCCTACCTGTGTGAGGCAAGGTCTCGGGGCGCTGGCAGGGAGGCAGTGGCAACTTGGTGTCGAAGAATAAGGTGCTCCCCAAGTCCTAAGAGAGAAGTTGGAGGCCCTCAGCTTCCTGCAGCCTACAGCTGCTGTCCTCAGCCCACCCCACCTCAATTGCTCTGGTCCCGGCCACTTCTCCAGAACCACCAGCTAAACATGAGGGCTCTGCTGTGGTAGCTGAAAGTGGAGCCAGGACTCCCGGGTGGCATGTGCCCCAGCTGACACAGTGCCCAGGCCCCATCCTCTGTGGCCCCAGAGTGACCCAGGTCCTGGCTCACCTGGGCAGCCGCCCGCACCTTCTGGTACAAGCTGTTCCCATGGAGAGGATCCGGAGGCCCTGCCAAGGCTGCTGGGAGAGAGGGTGCGGAGGGGAGCTGAGCCTGACACTGCCACCCAGCTCCTGAACTCCTCTAGGATGCAAGGCCACCCTCAGCCACACCCATCTCCATGGCAATCTTGTCTCTCCCCAGCCACTACAGTGGCACCTACCCATGTCAACCCATCCCCTCCACCTATAGCCACCACAGGGGGGCCATGTCCAGTCTGAGACCTTCCAGAGGCTTCCTGGAGACCGAATGATAAAACTGAATTTCTCCAGCACGGCCTGAAAGCTCCACAGGGAAGGTCCCTACCACCCTATACCCCTAGTCTCAGCCTGTGCCAGGCTCCCCCACAAAGAGCTCCAGGTGTGCACACCCCCCACCATCTCTGGCCAAGACTCTCCCAACCCAAGGGGATGACCTCAACACCCTCACCAGCTAAAGTTGAAGACTGACAGCCTGTGGGGAGCGAAGGACAGGGTCTCCACCCAGGACCCACCTGCTGCCTGAACAAACAAGGCTGGGCCTCCAACCCCGCTCCACACCCCAGCCCCACCCTCCCTCAGTCCACACTGTCTGAGCTCTGCAGAAGCCCTGGGGGAGGAGACAGCCCAAGTCCTGGTCCTGGGGAGAGTGTGTGAATACCCAGCAAGCCCAGCACGTGCCTGGCCATGGAAAGGGGAAGTCCCCAAGGATAGAAAAGCCAGTGAAGGCGCCCAGGGCAGTGAGTGCAGGGAGAGACGCAGCCCAGGGACACATGGGAGGTGCACAGGACACAGTGAAGGGAAGGGTTAGGTGCTCTGGGACAGGCTGGGCCGGCTGGTGGAGCTGGGGGTGCTGGGCAAGCAGGGAGGGAAGGACAGCACTGGGTGCCCAGAGCCTGGTCACGTTCGCGGGACAAGACCGCAGGGAAGTGGGGCTGGTTTGGGACTATGCCCTGACGGGGTCCTGGCTGAAGACTTCCTTCGCAAGCCCAGGCAGATCTGACAGCCTTCAACCCACCTTATGCGGCCACGCGCTCCCCATACCTGTGGCTTCCTGGATGAAGGAGGAGTTGCGTCTGAGGATGAGCAGGAAGGACGAGGAGCCGTGGCCACACAGGTACAGCAGGATCTTCAGCACCTGAAGGGGGCTCAGCGGTCAGCACAGCACAGCAGGCCCAAGCCAAGACACTCAGGGCCAAGCCCAAGGAGCACCCAGAGGACACACAGCCACTCGCTGCCCTGGGCTGTGCACCACTCCTGGGAGCTCACCCCCGTCCCCATCGCTTAGGGGCCCACCTTGAGCTTCACGTGGCCAGAGCTACTGTACAGGCGGTTCAGGAGATACTCCAGCAGGCACTGGCTGCTGCCCAGCGACTCGTGCGAGATTTCTGGGTGCACTTGGGTTAGGGAAGGAGTAAGGTGAGGATGCCGCAGGCCACACTGGCTGGAGGGAGGAGCCAGCCTTGCTGCAGCTACTGGCCTCCTCCCTTCATGGTCTCTCAGGTACCTCCCACAGGCCCTGCTTTCAGGGGCACTGGGGCTTCTAGGGCCTTCTGTGTTGTGTCATGGGTTTCACAGCCTGCAGACCTGCCCATCCATAGTTACTGTCACAAAGGACCTGTGGCTCTTTCTGGGCTGAAAAGAGAACCTTCAGGAGGACCCCTGGTACCCTTCCATGCCACACCAGGGCCCTGTAGCCACTGTATCCCCAACACAGGGAACGTCAAGGAAGGATACTAGCAATCTCTTCAAACAGGTAGCCAGGACACGGGACATCGTCATCCGACGTTCCCTTCAGGAGAATTGGGAGCTGGAAGGAAACAAGAAGCCCAGCCTGTGATGAGTCTCCAAGGGTGACATACTGGCAGAGGCAAGGACTCGGGGAGACAGGAACTGTCCTATTGGCTAGAGGGCTGCAGGAGGGACCCTCTGGACAGTGAGGGCTGAGTAGCCCCGAGAAGAGGCAAACCAATGGTGGTTCTCCTGTGGGGGCCGCTCCATTTGTCGAAAGCTGTGGCATAGCCCCAGCTCCCTGCACTTACAGATGCCTTATGGCGATTTGAGGTGACCTTTCTTATACCTACCCACTAACTAGCAAAAAGCCTGGGCAAGGCCTCTTCCCCAAAGGTGACTAGGAAAGATTCCACCTCTCCAAAGCTAGGGTGAGCAGCACCACACAGCCCCTCAGCCAGACAGACTCCAGGACTCCATGACAGCAACTGACTCACACTGTTCCTCTGTGTTCACTTGTCAGCACAGACATACTTGTTTACATTTCATCCTTATTAGTGCAAAGATGCACTGTTCATACCGATAAAAACAGAAACATCCATTCTCTTTTTTTTTTTTTTTTTGAGACAGAGCCTCAAGCTGTCATCCTGGATAGAGAGCCGTGGCATCACAGCTCACAGCAACCTCCAATTCCTGGGCTCAAGCGAGTCTCCTGCCTCTGCCTCCCAAGTTGCTGGGACTACAGGCGCCCGCCACAACGCCAGGCCATTTTTTGGTTGTGGCCGTCATTGTTGTTTGGCGGGCCCGGGCTGGATTTGAACCCGCCAGCTCAGGTGTACGTGGCTGGCACCTTAGCCCGCTGAGCCACAGGTGCCGAGCCAAAACATCCATTCTCTTATCATTTGGTATCTTGACAGACTGTAGGAATTCAAGGTCATGTAAAATGACAAGCACTGGACAGCTACAGCCGCTGGGTTTGAACAACAGCTATCCGAGCGTCCAGACCACATGCAATAACACATATGTGTGCTGTGGGCACACTCCACTTGCACTCACAGCTCACGATTTGCCCACCAAGCCCTAAAGCGGGGCTGGAGAGGTCAGCAGGCTTACAGTTGAACTGCAGAGCTCCGCACGTGACTCCGTCTAAACCCAAAGCTATATGAGCCCTGATTTCCAGCAGCCTGAGAGGCTTCCTGGGACCACCAGCCCTCTGAGTTCCAGCCTGGGAAAACAACTCAGGGCTGTCGAAAGAACTGTTTGCTCTGGCCAGCACCTGGCCACAGCCCTGAATTCTCTTTCCTAAAGCACTTAATCAAAAACGCTCACGACTGTTCGTCCTTCTCTGTCCCTCTGAGGTGTCTATGCACCTCCTGCAACCCAAGGGCGTCTGCCTAGGGACTGAGAGCCTCCCTTGGAAAGCCAGGGAAGGACGGCGAGTCTCCCAGACTGTGGGGCACGGAATCCCAACTGGAAGGCCACCAGCAGCAAACAGCGGCCGCCGCGTCCGGCCGACCACCCCCAGTCCTGAGTCGCCCCTTCCCTCAGGTCAGAAGCGACTGACCGATGCTGTTGGTTTCGCCAGGGTCCGGCCACCTCCCGGGGCATGACCCGTTCGCACCGCGCTCCGAGGGCCCGACCGGGGGAGGCGTCCGGGCAGAGCGGCAGGCAGGGGCGGGTCCCGCGCTTACCCGGTGCAGAAAGCTCAGGCGGTCCCGCAGCGGCGGCGCCGCCGCCATGGTCCAGATCACCTCCCGGCCTGCCCCGCTTCCGCCAGGCCCGCACCCTCCAATCACCGTGCGTGCCGGCTTCGCCGGCCAATCGCTCGCCGCAGGGCCTGAGAGGCTGAGCCAATCCGACGTCCCAGACCAGAGGCAGACAAGCTCAATAACCCATTGTGGGCGTGCGAGGGCGGGCCGAAGCCCGGCCAATTAGGAAGTGCAGGAAAACTATGGGCGGAAGCGCCCGCCTATCGAGCTGCAGGACACCGGAAGAGGGCGGGCCTGACGTGGCCCTGTGCGTGCCAGGAGGAGCCGCTCATGTCCGCAAACGGAGCGGTGTGGGGGCGCGTGCGAAGCCGCCTGCGGGCCTTCCCCGAGCACTTGGCAGCCTGTGGGGCCCAGGTGAGAAGCCGCGGCGGACTAGTGATGCACGGCGAAAGGGCTTTCCAGGGTGGTGACTGCGAGGGTGGGCAGTGACCCGGGCTCAGGGGCCCCAGCGACCGCGCTCGTGTCTCCCGCAGGCGGCGGCGTACGGCAGGTGCGTGCAGGCCTCCACGGCCCCGGGCGGCCGCCTGAGCAAGGACCTCTGCGTGCGGGAGTTCGAAGCCCTGCGGAGCTGCTTCGCCGCCGCGGTAGGCGGGCCCAGGCCCTCCCAGCCCTGCCCCGCCGAACCCAGCCTCCTTTCCTTTTCCGTAGGTTTGGGGCGCCAGTGTCTCCTGGGTGCTCCGGGCACCGGCCGACCAGGCCCCGACCCACTAAGCAGTGCGCGAAACCTCTGCGGTCCCGGGGCGTGTCTACGTGTTTGCAAAGCGGGGCTAGAAGGTTTGGCGGGGATCTGGGCGGGAGAACGCTCTCGAGGGGACGCTGCGCTGAGGGGCGCCGTGCGGGGGGCCGGAGGACCTCAACGCAGGACCCGAACCTATGCCCCGGTACCGCCCGTGTCAGCCTCGCTGTGGTTTCCTCAGCTTAGCCGCCACTGCTTTCTCCTCCCAGCCGCCCTTTATCCAGAGGGTGAGAGGAAAAGCCACCTGTGCCTACGAAGGCCAAGCCCCGGTTCTCACTGCAGCGGCAGCAGGCTGCGGTAGGACCTGCGGGTCTTAGTCCTGAGCAAGTTCTGCCTGTAACTCCTTCAGCAACAAGTACTTTCTGTTCCTTAGCTTGGCATTTCTGATCTTTGTCTGATCAGATGCTGTGCCCCAATTCTTGTGAAAATCCCCGTATACTGTACACAGGTAAACAATTGCGGATCCATGTTTGCAAGCGGGTTCAGAGGCTGGTAGACCTTGGCAGAGGTGAGGGGTCTGGTGCAAGATAGGTGTTCCAGAATAGGACAAGGAGGGTGCTGCCTGCTAACAGGGTTGGTTCCTAAAGCGTGGCCACTTTGGGTGCCCCTGAGTCAGCGGTCTGGGTGAGCCAGGATGCCAGAGGTTAGCTCTGTTTACTGGGAGCTGTTGATCAGGAGAATTGAACTGGGGAAAGGGTAGCTAGGTAAGAGCTCTGCAAAATTCAGGGAATGCCATGCAGAGTTTCTTGATGTTCCAGAGTCATCTTTTGCAGAATGGGCCGTGTGTGGGATACCCATTTAGTTCAAGAAGGGTTGTTTATGGACCCATTTCACCCTCTTTACTATCATTAGGGGCCCACCCTGGCAGCCCTTATTCCCGGCCCAGTTGCAGGAGTGGGTGACTTTCCTGTTGCCCTTGACTTGCTTCCTGCCTTGTGACAGTTTACACCTTTATGGGCCTCCCAGAGAGGAAAGGCCAACAGACACACCTTTACTTTCTGTGATTGCTGGTTAGCAACTCTCCTAGAATTACTTACTCTTGAGGTAAAGGTCACAGGCCTAGGAAGTTTTTGTTTTCTCTACCACCTTTTCTGTGGCTAATGAGGAATTAACTGTCCAGGCATCTGGTCATTTGTGACCTCACCTACCTCACACTCCTCTGTCTGGATCAAAAGATGACCTTCCTGTCTGTGGGTCTCATCTAGTGGAACCCCTCACTCAGTGACACAAGCCAAACTTCTCTGGAAAGGTAACCTGGTTGCAGGCCCAGGTCCTTGAAGTTTCTCACGATAAGGAAATTTGTGATGGGCCCCTTTTTGGCCTCTCCTCCCTGTCATCCCAGGAACTACTGGGGGCCCACTTGAGAGGTTGGGAAGGGCCCAGATTCCTGCTCCATCCCACCAGCCCTGTCAACTGGGCAGGTAATTTCAGCATCTCTGAACCTCAGTTTTTCTCTGTAAGGATTTCTCCTTATGAGAGTATGGGACCAAATGTGTGTGGGGGCTACTACATGGCCACTCTAGGTAGGTGAAACAGTGAGGTCTGCTGGGTGTTGTCCTGGGGACAGGCGACCTGGAGACCTAGATCCAGGGGCCCCTGAGCACCAACCAACCAAGCCTACCATATCCCATACCAGTACCTAAGTTCTCTGTAGGCCGTTTGGTAGAATGTGGCATTTGATCTGGTAGATTTCTTACTTTTAAGCCAATCTAACTTGGAAACAAGCCACTCAGAGAAAATGCTTTTTCTTTCAGGCCAAGAAGACCCTGAACGGAGGCTGTTAGGAGGGGTTCTCAGCACTGCGCTCACACCTATCTGCTGCCCCTTGGTGCAGAGCAGCACACGGCAGGCACTCTGCTAGCTGAAAGGAGGTGGAAATGTTGATGCCCTGACAATCCTGGAGTTACACCCTGTGTTTCTTCTCAGTGGCTTGAGCCATGGGCAGAGCATGAATTTGTTTTTCTTAGTTTGTGTCTGAAGGGTCTGTGAGAATAAGATGTAATGGAACTAGATAAAGCCTCTCTCTGGCAGCCATGGTGTTGTTTGCTGGTGCAGTGTGGTGAATGGGCCCCAACCTGTCCCAAGTGTAATTTTAGGGCAGGGTCCCCACTTAAAAGCATTGTCTCTCCAAATGTTTATTCTGAATCTAGAGGAGCCTGCAGACCTATGTTTCTAGAACATACTGAAGAGGAAAGTGCAGTGACGTCCTGAGGGAAAATATTCCCTGGGTAGGGAACCTTCCACAAAGACTGTCCTGGGCCTAGGGTAGGGGCTCCTCTGAACTAAAGCACGTGGGGCCTGAGCTGCCTTGAGGGGCCTCCTTGGGACACCAACAGTGGCGACTACCCTCCACCCCCTGCAGCCTCCACTGGGTGGCAAAGGCAGGCGTGTTGCTGATGACTCCTGGCCTCTCAGCCCTGTTCCCCTCCTTCCACCTTGACACCTTTGAAGGCTGAGGGTTCTGCGGGTCCTGAGTGCCACCTGCTGGGCATTGTGGGGATTGTGCTGAGTTCCCTGGAGGTCACACTGTCCTTAGGGTATAGCCAGAACCCTCTCAGAGCCCCAGTGCCTCTTGTGGGGCGAGGGCTGCACCCCTTGGGTCCTCTTAAGTGCTCTTCCAGAGGGCCTGAGGCCCACCAGGTGCTGAGAGCCTATGTCTGGTACATCTGATGGGTCTGCAGGAGCTGGATGTTCATCCTGGGGTGGCTGGAGTCTGTCTCACAGGCAGGATAGCACCACATCTCACAGGAGCCATAGGAATTCAGGACTAGAACATCCTGGCAGGGCCCTGAGCTGAACTACTGTGGCCAGGGACAGCCCTGTTGCCCAGCCACATCACCACACCAGCCGCCCTGGGCTGCCTTTCTCAAACCTGGCCACACTCATCCATGATTGAGACCTTTGTCAGCTTACTACCTGGTGCTCCAGCATCTTCCCAAGGCTCTGCAGCCCTGCCTGGTCAGGTGCTCCCCACCCACGTCCCTCCACACTTCTCACTGTCCAGGATGGCCCACATCTCCCAGGGCCCCTCCAGTGCCCCAATTTCCTTCCACACCTGTGTTAGCCTTTGCCTCTGCACTGCTCTGCTTTGTGTCCCCAGACCTGCTCAATCTCAGGACCACATCTGCAGAACTATTTAATAAACAACATCAACCCATGATGTGCTGTCACTGTCTCAGTCCATTCTTGCCACTGCAACTGAAGTACTGGGACAGGGCAGTTGACATGGCTCTATTCTGCAGGCCAGGAGGCCCAGGATCAGTGTCAGGTGGGCCTCCTTGCCGTGTCCTCACGTGGCAGGTGGGGGGCAAGAAAGCAGGTACCCAATACATGGAACCTCTTCACAATATCACATCAGCCACACCTGAACTTTGCAGAAGACACCTTCAAGCCACAGGAAACATCTTGACCCTCCGGCAACACCAGAAGTTCTTTGAGGCCCTCAATCCCATGCTGGGCGCAGTCTGCCCTGAGTAGAAGCGGGTGCTGCTGGCTGGGAAGTGCTGTCCCCAGGTGTCCCTACTCCAGGAGGCTTGCACCAGGGCTGACCTGAACTTAGAGGCACACGGCAGCTGTGGGTAGAGGGCAGAGCCCAGTCCCAGCCCTTCCACACAGCTCTGACCAGCACACCAGCATCTGTGTAGCTTGTCTGAGAAGTTTCTCTCCTTACCTGAGGGGCCGCCAGCAGAATGGCAAGAACATTCTGCAAACAAAATCCTTTTGGCCTTCACACACCAAACTCCATAAGGGCCTCAGATGTAAAACCCAAGGGGAGAAATGAGTGACCTCCAGAGTTCACGTTCTCTCCTGGGAGCTGAGAGCCAGGAGTGAAGGGGTGCTGGTGAGTTGGCCTGCCTCCATCTAGGGGTGCAGTAAATCGACAACGGGAGGAGCCACGCGAGTTGTGGACATTCTGTCCTGGGCTGCAGCAGCCCTGTCCTGCTCTAATGAGGGTGATGACCTCCAGAGAAGAAAGAGGAAACGGGACCAACATGAGACCCAGGCAAGTCCAATGGAATGACTTAACAGCCCTTAACAGAATGACTTAACAGGAGCTGCGGTCTGAGAAGCTCCTGGAAGACGCTTGGCATTGTCGTTTGGTTTTTTGGGGGACATTGTTTTATTCAAGAATGAAGAGGGGATAACAACCCTGATGGCATGCTCGCCACTAGACCCTTCCCCTCCTGTGTGAGCAGTGACTACAACCCCTTCAGCTCCCAGCCCCAGTTCCTGGAGTCAGTCTCTGGAAGCTTCTGCTCCTTTACCATTCATTTTCAAGGCTTCAGCCTGCCTGTTGACATCCTTCAAGTTAAATCACAATGAAGGCCGGGCACAGTGGCTCACTCCCTGTAATCCCAGCACTCTGGGAAGTCAAGGTGGGAGGATTGCCTGTGCGCTTAGGAGGTCGAGACCAGCCTGAGCAAGACTGAGAGATCCTGTCTCTCCTTTTTTTCTTTCTGAGACAGAGACTCAACTATGTCACCCTCAGTACAGTGCCATGGTGTTACAGCTCACAGCAACCTCAAACTCTTGGGCTTAAGCGATTCTCTTGCCTCAGCCTCGCAAGTAGCTGGAACTACAAGCGCCCACCACAATGCCCAGCTACTTTTTTGTTATAGTTCTCATTGTTTAGCTGACCTGGGCAGGGTTTGAACCCGCTATCCTCGGGCGTGTGGCCGGATCCATAACCACTGTGCTATGGGCACCAAACCAATCCTGTCGCTACTAAAAATAGAAAAACTAGCCAGGTATTGTTGTGGGCACCTGTAGTCCTAGGCACAGGATCCCTTGGGCCCATGAGTTTTAGGTTGCTGTGAGTTAGGCTGACGCCATGGCACTCTACCCAGGGTGATTGAGCAAGACTGTCTCAAAAAAATAAATCACAATAAAAAGCAAAAAGAATTTCAAAAGGTGCAGGGGAGAGACCACCATTGAGCCATGGCCGGCTATTTATAAACAGTCCATTCCTGGGCCCCAAACACCCCTGACCAGACCACCACCCTTTGTAGCAGGGTCTGGGGCTCACTTCACAGGCAGGAAGGTAGACCCCTCAGAAGGATCTCAGAAGGAAGCTGCCTCTGGTCTGGGTCCTGTACCTCCCAGGGGCATCTGCAGACTAGTGCCAGGGAGCAGTGTCCCCAGGGCTGGGTGCTATCAAAACACAACATGCCCTCCGGACCACAAGGAGTGGGAGAGGAACCTCATGTCCATACTCCCCTGCCCCAAGCAAGGCCCTGACCACCACTCACTGGACAGGTTAAGGGAGGGTGGCCTGGAGCTTCCAGGCTGGGGCAGGGCATCACCTGCAGACAGGCCACTCTGCACCCCCATAGCGGCCTCTCCCCCCCAGCAGGTCACTGCACCCCCACAGCAGCCTCTCCCCGCACCAGCAGGCCACGTGTGCCAGCCTAGCCCTGGGGTCTGGACAGCCTCAAGCACAGGCAGGTGTCCTGCTTGCAGGGTCTCCCTGGGGCTGGGATATGTAGGGTTCACGGGCCATCCTGACATTTGGTGAGGAATATGGGTACTTTATGTCATCCAAATCCTGCAGCTCTCCCTCAGGTTTCCCTCAGTGCCCACTTGACCGTCAGGTATGTGTGACGTGCTTTTTTTTTTTTTCTCAAGCTGTCACCCTGGATAGAGTGCTGTGGCATCACAGCTCACAGCAACCTCCAATTCCTGGGCTCAAGCGAGTCTCTTGCCTCCGCCTCCCAAGTAGCTGGGACCACAGGCGCCCGTCACAACGCCCAGCCATTTTTTGGTTGCAGCCATCATTGTTGTTTGGCGGGCCCAGGCTGGATTCGAACCCGGCAGCTCAGATGTACGTGGCTGGCGCCTTAGCCTGCTGAGCCACAGGTGCTGAGCCATGTGTGACGTTCTTTAAACAGTCTAATAACGTGACTTCAACAAAGTCCTCTGAGAGAAGAGCAGATGGGGAAAGCACCCCAACCCGCCCAGCCTCTGCTCCTGGCGCTTCCCAGAGGTCCCTGTGAGAGGTAGGGTGAAGGCAAAGGTTTTATTTGAGATTCTCTACAACATGCACAGAAAACAGATAAATAATTACAACTCCAACAAGTCACTGGAGTTTGTGGTTGAATGGTTGGGACTGCAGTCGGCCTGGTGAAGGCATCTGTGCCCCAGGTTCACCATCCAGCTCAACCTAAATGCCCACAGGCTCCCCACAGGTGACAGGATGGGAACACGGTGCCTGGCCTCAAAATCAGCCAGAGCTCCTCAGAGCCTAAGACCCATAGGCGTCACACTGGCCAGCACAGGCACACACTGCTTCTTCCTCGTAGGCAAGAGCAAGCTTGGGTCTGGAGAGGTCTGAGGAACTCAGACCAAGAGGTGCAACTGACTGGCAAGAACATTCTGGAAATAAATTCCTTTTGACCTTCACACACCAAACTCCGTAAGGGTCTCAGACGTAAAACCCAAGGGGAGAAAAGAGGTTAACTTCCAGACTTCAGCTGGGCTGGTCTCACCACCCAGGTCTAAGACTCCTCCAGGGCCCCAGGCAGCTGTTTTATCTGCCGGCTGTGGACCACCTGCAGGGCAGCCCCTGCGGCCTGGCGGAGCTGAGAGTCCAGGGCTTCACGGAGGCCATTCACCTGGACATCAGGTAGGGGGTTAAAGCTGATGACACTTTCCTCAGGGGCTGGTTCCCCGTCTATATGTGGGACAAGGTCCCGCCGTCTCCTCCGTAGGTCAGAACCAGCTTCCAGCTTTAGGTCTCGGTTTGGCTTGGCATTGTCTGACTTCTGACCCCCAAGGACAGCTAGCTTGGGCTCAGGGTCTGGCTGCTGCCTGGGCCCCTGGGCAGCAATATCCTCCCCAGCTCCCTGTTGCTCACGTGGCACATGGTCCCCTGCAAGGGCCTCCTTTCCCATCTCCGGGATAGCACCATGGCCCAGCCAGACACCCTGCTGCCTAAACCGAGTCCCATCAGAGACGGCCCGAGGTTCTGGTTGATGCAACACAGCCTGGGGTTGAGGGAGTGCCCCTTCCAACCTGCTGGGCAGGCCTGCTGCAAGGCCCAGATCTCGGTGTGTTTGCTTGGACTTCACATGAGGGTCCCCAGTCCCTCCTGGCCCTGCCATAAGCCTGTTGTCCCCCTTACGGATGCTGGTGCTGGCGTCTGCCGCCACCTCCCTGGGTTTCTTTCTTTCTTGAGAATGTCCATCGAGAACGTCCTGACTCCGCCTAGGGGACTCCTTAGCGTTGTGCTGCTCTGGGCTCCCAGGCACTGGCTTCAGACCCTGGCGTGGCAGGTCCTTCACAATGCTGGCCACCACCGGCAGAGTGCCTTTCTGGCTTTCTCTTGGCTTGGACTGTCCTACCTGAGGCTCTGTATCGGAGCCACCACCAGCCTCCAGGGAGCGGTGGCCGGGCCCTTGTGGCTGAGCGGGGTGATCCCCAGGAGTGCCGAGCTCAGGTTCCAAAGGTTGCAGAAGGGACTTCTCCGCTTTCTCCCCAACCTGGCCATCACGGGCCTCCTGACCTCTAAGCATGGCTGCCCCAGGCTCTGGCTGTGCGTCCACTGCAAATGAAACCAGTTACCAGTTTAGCCAAGGAAACAAACCGAACTTCTGACAGAGGGGCTGAAGAAGACACACTTGCAGAAATTAGGAATTATGAACCCAAACCTAGACCCACCCTCTAGGAGTCTATGCCCCCAAACCTCAGGTCCAGCCACAGGAGGACACCAGGACCTGCCCTGGCTCTGCCCTCAACCCAGCCTACCTGGCCTAGACTTGTCCTCCTCATCCTCCTGCCTCTGCTGGTGGATCTCCTTGTGCTGCTCCTCGATCACTGCGAGCAGCTTCTCCTGCTGGTCCAGTAAGCGCTTCTGCTGCACCTGCTGCTCTTTAATCACCTGCAGCAGGACGGCGTGGTCCAGCATCTCAGCTCTGCCAGCTTCCGGTGTTGGGAAAATGCAATCAGAGGATGCTGGGGGCTGCCAGGCGTGTAGCCGGGCGGCAGACAGCTCGGCGCATGCAGTGAAGACACGAGCTCACCTGTAGGAGCCTGCCCCAGACACCCCTCCTCACCACACCACACAAGCCTACCTGAGTCACTTGCGAGCCAGACCAGTGACTGTGCTACCTGCTCTGGTTCTCCAACTAGCTGCTGTATGGATACACCTGGCAGAGCCCTGCTGGCCCACACGCTGCCCACTAAAGACAGTGTGCAGAGAAAGCCCAGTCAGAGGAACGGGCAGAGCATCAGCACCAGCTGTCCAGCCCGGGCGAGAATGCCCTGTTTTACATGTTCAGATGCTCTAGATTAATCACACAAGGAAACAAAGCAACAGACTACTTTTATAAAGACTCTTAGTCCTTTCAGAAAGTTTCCTCCAAGGTGAGAATTTTAAAAACAAAAACTATCTTTTTTTTTTTTGCAGTTTTTGGCTGGGGCTGGATTTGAACCTGCCACCTCCGGCATATGGGGCCGGCACCCCACTCCTTTGAGCCACAGGTGCCACCCAACAAAAACTATCTTAATTAGAGCAAAGGAGCCAGGGCATCTGAGGCCCCGGCCAGCTGTGTTGCCCACTGCTCCAGGCCTTGCGGTATTCGGGGTCCCTGCATACTTTTTACTGCTCCAGCAGGGGTGGGCACCTACAGTAAGCAGCCACGGCTTATGCCATTTCTCACAGCACGTATGTTTCTAAATTACAAAGCTTTGAAGGATGAAGGGGTAAGCTGTCAGGTGTAGAAGTTTAAATCAGAAACAAGAAGAATGTTTTGCAGGTAGCGAGAGCAAATATCCCAGTGAGAGCCCCAGGTGCCTAACCAGACTGACATCTGAGCCTTTGACTACAGTGGTGGTGATGTCAGCATTCTCCCAGGAACACAGCCCGAGGCCCACTCGGACTCCAAGTGGCCCATGTAAGGACATGCAGGTGGGTAGACAAGCCAGGACACTGAGACCAACTCTGAGGAGGACGGACCATCGGGTCAGCCCTGAGACAGCAGGGCAGGCCACGCCATGCAGAGCTGGAAAAGGAAGCTCAGGGCCCCCTCCACACTAGGTTGCAGACCAGCCACCTCGGCCATGGGCCATGCTGTCACCCTGGGTGTCTGCAAGGCTTAGCTACATCATCGTCAGTGGTACAAGGACAAGGTTCTACATGCAGCTGATGCCTCCCTGCCCCCACCCCCCGAGGGTCAGGAAGAGCAAGGAGGAAGGAGAAGGGAGGGAAGGGCAACACATCCAGCCAGAAGTGGACAGCGTGGAGGTGACAGCTATCCAGAGCCAGAGTCCACCTAGGCCCCAGGGACCAGGCCTAAAGTGGGAGCACCACTGTCAGCCACACACTCAGCAGCAGCTCAGGTGGCCAACACCCATCTCCGGAGGTGCCTTGAGCAGCCTGCACCCATAGCTGTCAATCAGCCATCTTCTGAGGACAGCAGTGCCATGGCAGGACTGAGGGGACCAAGGCATTTGCGAAGGGGGGGATAGTACCAAGTTACCAGGGGCCCCATGGGGTCTGTGCAGGCCCCTGGCCCTGACTGTGCACTCATGCAGGGCTATTCTGGGGCCAGGGTGCAGCCAAAGCCCTGGCCTCACCCCTGTGACCTCCACAAACACGCTTCTTATGTGACCACACTCCTTTGATTCCTACCTGCTACTATCTTTTTAATTTCAGCTGTTCATCCGTTGAGAGGCATACAGAAGAAAGGCAGAATAGGGAACTGTGAAAAGTCTCTTTTTTAGAAAGAAAAAAATCAAAGAATCAAACAGGTTTAGGTTCAGATCACAGGACTGGGGCCGGCAAGGACATCAGACTAAAAGGAGACAGAAAATGTGAGACCTGAAGCAACTCCTGAGCTCCAGAAACCCAACATGTGCCCCTGTCCTGCCCCCCAGCCTGCAGGTGCCCAAGGTCAGCCTGGAGCCCAGAGGACCATCCAGGGCTGACTATGGAGGACATAGCGCCCCAGAGAAGGAAGCACTTGTCTCCTGGGAGTGTGTCCAAAGCCAAAGCTGATCCTGAGTTCCAAGGACCTGCTCCTAGGCCAGGCCCAAGATAGCTGAGCAGCCACCGGCCCTGTGACCCCGCCCCACAAGCCCCAGGATGCACCCTCCCAATGCTGACACTGTGGGGGAGAAGCAGCAGGTGATGCCTGGGGTAGCAGCTCAGGAGAGTACCCTCTAGGGACAGCAGGGACATAGTGTGGCAAAAGCCTGTCAGGACAATGCTCAGCAGTCCTGGCTGTGCCGAGGACTGCTGGCACCTGCCCTATAGAGAAAGCCCTGGGTCCCCAGCAGAGCAAGACTTAATGTCAGCCCACACATCTGGGTGCTGAGCGCCGCACATCTGGCTGGCTTTAAATACCACCAGTGTTAGAAATATTAACATACCTGCTTTAAGATGAAATCAAAGTGGTAATTATAAGCCATACAACAGAGTGACAGGTTTTTTTTAGAATGGAGAAAGGGAGATAGAATGTTCCCAGAGGGGGTGCCAGCAAGGAAGTTGTTAGTAGGAAGGGAGAGGAGGGCACCAAGGAAGGTGTTTGCTCAGCAGACAGTCACAAAGAGAAGTGGGTCTGGGAAAAGGGTATCCCCAGGGTGGCCCATCTTTGCCTTGTGGCTAAGGAGGAGAATGCCAGCCCCCTGGGCCTGAGACTAGAACCAAGCCTTACCCTCCAACTTGCTGCCTGCCTGCTCTCCACCCAGTCGCTCTGCATCCCTCTGCTCGCGAGGCTCCGGGGGCAGCCCAGGCCCAGGCGCCAGCTTCTCTTCCTGGAGTGGGGCCTTCCCACCTGCACACAAAGGAGGGCTCAGGTTTTGCAAGAAAGTCACAAGGGGCCCAAAGGAAGACGAGGGACAAAAGGAGGCAGCAGATGTTTCTAAAATGACTCCATCGGCCCTCCCCCATCAGCACAGTTTATATTCAACCTGATGATTACCCGAGAAGTAATAAAAAAATTTTCTTAATCTCATAGGCTGGTGGCACAGAGCCAACATAAACCACCTTTGCCAATTAAAATGCAAGCAGCATCCCAGACAGCCCTAGACGGCACTAAACAACGTGCTACCTGTCAAGTGCTCCCTGTGCTGCCCACGCAACCAGACACAGGAGAACAGTGGGGCACCTGACATTTAGTGGTCTGGCAGGCAGCGTGTGACAGATATGAGAGGAGCTGTCAAGCCACCAGCTGCCGAAGAGCAGCCCCGTGCACGTGCTAATCATGTGGGGGGAAGATGGGCAGAGGCAGGAACCTTCTCAATCCCTCCCACTCCCCCAACCTCCCTGGGCCAGGATGACACCCACCCAGCTCGCTGTCCCCCGCAAAGTCTCTCGGCAGCAGAGCCCTGCCAGCCTTCTCCCCCACACCTGCTGCCTGGCCATTCTGCTCCTCAGACAGTGCTGCCCGGGGCCCTGGAGGCAGGTTCTGATTGCCGGGCCCCAGGTCATCCTTTGCCGGCTGGACAGCTGGCTGACCATCTGCCTCTGGAACCTTCTGGGGCTCTTCAGGAAGACCACCTGCTTCCTCAGCGGCCTGGTCCTGTCCAGGTCTCTTGCCGACCTCCCCCTTCTCTGATTCCTGCTCTTCTCTTTCTGAACGTGGCAGGGGCAGCACCATCTGACCTTTGCTCCCTGGAGCCTTTTCATCCACATGTCTGGATGGAGGCTTCTTCTCCTCTGGGCCGTCCCGGTCTTGGCCTTCATCTACCACCACTTCATCATGAGGGACGGGGGGCTCATGGCGGTGGGCCTCACCCATAGGGACAGCAACCCCTGGAAGGACAGAAGACAGGTAGGTGGTCAGGCTGAGGAGGACCAGCTCCCCTCAGGTCTCCCTGCAGTCTGGCCAGACACTGACACTTTCTAGAAAGGTGCAGGAGGACAGCTGCAAGCAGGCAGCTCTGTCCAGAGGACACAGCAGATAGATAGGACCAGAATTTAAACCCGGCAGAGGGAAAAGGACACACAGCCCCAGAGTCCTCCACAGCACAGCTGGGGCCCTCTGCTCTCCTGTCTCCCCCCCACCTCTGCCCTCCATCCCCTGCAGCTAGCACTACGCCACCTTGCCCAGGGCGGTCAAGCTGTGCCTCTTCCTGCGCCTCCTTGGCATCTTCTGGCCTAGGCACGGCCACAGGGCCCTTGATCTGGGCGTGCTCCAGGTCTTCCCTCTCCTTTGGCAGCTTCGGCTTGTCACGGCTGTCCTCAGCCATGTCCACAGGTGGGTCCTGGGCTGTGAGCACAGCACGGCCAGCTGAGCAGCCTCCACAGGCCGCACCATCTACCACCCCACTCAGCAGCCAGCACCCCCACCCCTGGGCGTGATTGCCTCCCCACCAAACCCCTGGTTTCAGCAGTTATTTTGTTTCCTGTTCAATCATTAACAGCTATGTAGCACAGAAAACTGTCACATAACACAAATATGTCAAATGCAATTCAAACCTGACCGGGGCAGGAAGACTCAGACTCCATGCAGCCCTCAGCTGTTACCACCAGATGGCGGCAGGAACCTGCGACTGACTGGCCACCCTCCTCCCGCCCTCACTTGCCCCCTCTGCAAAGGGGAGGGGAGCGCCAGCCTGTAGGAAACCAGCATTGGGAATGTTAATTTCACAATCCTGCCAATATACTGCAGACTGGGAAAATACGCACCAGAAGGAATTAAGAGAAAAAAAAGGAAAGCCTGGTGGCTCCCGCCTGTAATCCTAGCACTCTAGGAGGCCGAGGTGCTGGGGTCCTTGAGGCCAAGAGTTTGGGCCAGCCTGGGCAACATGGTAAGACCCCCGTCTCTACTAAAAATAGAAGAATTATCCAGGCAAGGTAGGGCCTATAGTCCCAGCTACTTGGGAGACCAAGGTAGGAGGACTGCTAGAGCCCAAGAATTTGAGGCTGCAGTGAGCCAAGATGATGCAATGGCACTGTAGCCAGGGTGACAGAGTGAGATTGTCTCAAAAAATAAAAAAGGAAAGCCTGCCAAACCTGGGGCCTTCACTGCCATGTGATCTGTGTCCCCAAGACCTGAGCTCAGAGCCACAAAGCACAGAGCACAGCAGCTAGTGGGTCTGTAGAACTGGTCCAAACAGAGCCAGTTAGGGAATTAAAACCATTCTAAAAAGCCACTTTCTGTGTGTTAGGCAACACAGCAGATATTAAAGAAGAAGCTAAGTGGAAAAAATGTTGAAAACTGGACTCGTGGCATTCCAGAGGCCCCAAAGCAGCCTCTATGGCAGTGGTTCTCAACCTTCCTAATGCCGTGGCCCTTTAATACAGTTCCTGTGGGTCACAACCCACAGATTGAGAACCACTGCTCTATGGCCATCTCGGGGACATGTGCTGCCCAGCAAAGGGGATCCCAGTGAAGCTGCATGTGCGACACAGACACTGGCAGCCTACAGCGTGCACAGGCCCTTGGGGTCACACACACCCCGTCCAGGGGGCCCGCAGGTCTTACCACCTCCCAAAGGAAGAAACAGAATCACTCGAGACACCTGTCTTCCACCTTGGAAGGTATGCCACGGCCATCGCAGTGGAGTGACCTGAACAGCTGGGTAACCGCCCGGGCAGCCCCAAGCAGACACCCCAGTACACTGTTGAGCCAGTGACTGCTTCAGGAGGTGCAGGGCCACCCACCCGGCCTGCAGACGACATGTTGGTCCCACCACACACTGCCCCTGGGGGTCACGGTGTACAGATGTGCCTCAGAGTGCCAGCCTCCACTATAGGTGCTGTGGTCACAGAGCCAAGAAAGCGAGGCAAGAGGGAAGAGCACACACAACAAGGGACATCTCCATCCCTAACAGGACAGTTGCCCTGTGCAGCCATTTTCTCAGCAGGAAATAGAACTGAGTTTGTCACCCTGCCATGAATCAATGGCCTGGGCCAGCAAGGACAAGGAGGGACACGTGGAGTTGCCTAGTAGGTTCCTTTGGGAAACCTCCCGGGAGGGCCATGCCTCTGAGTGTCCTGCCACTCTGGCTCTGGGGGCTGGGAGCTCAGGGCTGGGCAGAGCAAGGTGGCGCCACCTAGCCAGGCTTGCCCCCTGGGCCCCAGGACTTTGCAGCTGTCTGCAGGCAGCAGACACAGCCTTTCCAAAACGGAACTAGCCTTTCATCAGGGACAGTGTGCCAGCAAGGCCTCCTTGGCCAAAGCGAAACTAATACAAAACTTCAAAATTAGCAACTGAAAAACACTGTGTCCTGCCAGGCATGAGCATGGACGCAGCCCTGTGTGGTAGGCAGGCACCTCTGCTGAGAGGGACTCCGCATCCAGGCTCCTTCCTTTAGGAGGTGAGGGACATATTGGCTGACTTGCAGCAGCGAGGCATCTGTGGGACGGGCAAGGGCCCCACCCGGTGCACACAGCCACCCGACCACCCTCACTCAGCTCAAGAGTGTTGCCTCCAGTCACCAAAGCATGACCACCAGCATCACTGGCACCCAGAACCAGGAAATTCCATGCTCATGCTGCATTCTGCAACTCCTTATTGCCAGGCACTAGAGCACGGCACACACCCCACACACACACTGCCCCCTTCAGAAACAGACAACAGTTTTCACTGACAGTGGGCAGACCCCCTGCTTTCTCTTCCTACTGCCCAGCGGCACGAGGGGGCCCAGGACTGCTCAGGCTCTGGTTCAACTGTCTTTGGATCAGACACACTCAGAAACTTGGGAGTGACCCAGGGTCACAGTCTTCCTTCTTGGGAGGGGAAGAGGCAACACCCAACATAGCCCCCTGACCAGCATGTTTGAGGCTGGGGTCCACCTTGGAGGTGGGTGGGGCTCCCCCTTGGGGCTCCCCAGTGTGTCCCCCAACTGCAGCCAGTACACAGGCAGCTCCACTGGGCAATGGCTTCACCCTGCCCCCCTCTATGCATATGTCATCTGTAATGATAAGGACGGTCACCTCAGAGTACCAGCCTCCAAAACAAAGTGATCTTTCTTTTGGAGACAGAGTCTCATGTTATCGCCCTCCGTAGAGTGCTATGGCGTTAGCTCACAGCAACCTCAAACTCTTGGACTCGAGCCTCAGCCTCCTGAGTAGCTGGGACTACAGGCACTCACCACAACGCCCGACTAATTTTTATTTTTTTTTATTTTATTTTTTTTAAATAATTTTATTAAATCATAATTGTGTACATTGGTGCAATCGTAGGGCAGAATGTGCTTCATATACAATCAGAAACATTTTGATCATACTGTGAGACATAGCCTTCATAGCATTTTCTTAATCACTATATAAAGACATTGATACTCTACATTTAATATAACTAAAATTTAAATATAATAATGTTTTCAGGATTATGTGGAGAAGATACTAGTATGGCTCAGCAATATGTATTTGACACTTTAAAAACATGATATCGTCAGGACTTTCCAGGCCAATGCCACAAATCTGCATCTCCACTGTCATCAGCTATGACAGGCGTGGAGGTCCTAACTGGTTCTCAGGACCACTGCAGTGCTGTCTTTAGAATGTAATTGGGAAGTGGACTTCAATTCCCGGGTTCCCAGGAAGAGTATAAAATTGAACAGAAATGGATTTGTAGCTCTACTCATTAGGGAGATGTTATTAGGCACATATATCCAGAGATCGCTGAGTTGGAGTGGATATTTAGTTGAAGCCTGTAGTACCTTACCTTGGCCCTCTGAGTTGTGGTGAACTGTTGATTTTCATTTCTGAATGAAATGTTTTCCTTTATACAGCTCCCCCTCTTCCGCTCTGGGTTATTACTATGAGAATCAATCATACAATACTACCCTACTAACACCAGGGTTAGTGTTAAAAAAAAATCTTTATTTGTCAAGTTTCAAATACTAAACAGGCAGACATAAATGTAAAACAGTTGCATTAGATTTACTAGGATGACAAAGTTCTCTTCATATATCTGCCTTTGGTTTTTTGAGGTTCCTGGAGCTAACTGCTCTCTCTCTTGTTCGTACTTTGTCTCTTTCTCTCTCTCTCTTTTACGTGATTTGGTGGGATCAGTCTTGTTACAGATGAACTCCAAAGGATTCGAAGAATGTATCATTTTTGTTTAATGTCACCCACATTTAACTAATTTTAACTCCCATGAAAAATCAACCGAGTGACTCAAGTGGGAATGGCGAAATGTGTATCTCCAAGTCTAAGTGCTTCCATAGCATCTTCAAAACTTGAGCAAATCCTCCCCCCTCCCCTCCCCTCCCTCCCCCCATCCTCGCCCCTCCCCTCCCCTCCCTTGCCCCCTCCCCATTTCTTGTGCTATAGCTGGGTTTTGCCCTTCATATGAAAGCTGTAGATTAAGTTGAAGATGATCACCAGCCTATCACTTTTATTTTCATGGCTTGCATGCGTGTTGTGT
>CAUYRH010160572.1:0-39368 GCA_963574655.1 Perodicticus potto
TGTTTACATGGATGGAGCTGGAACATATTCTTCTTAGCAAAGTATCTCAAGAATGGAAGAAAAAGTATCCAATGTACTCAGCCCTACTATGAAGCTAATTTATAGCTTTCATATGAAGGATATAACCCAACTATAGCACAAGAATATGGGGGAAAGGGCAAGGGAAGGGAGGGGAGGGGTGAGGAGGAGGTGGAGGGAGAGTAATTGGGCCACACCTACGGTGCATCTTAGAAGGGGACAGGCGAACCTTACTAAATGCATAATACAAATGTCTTCATATAATAACTGAGAAAACGCCAGGAAGGCTATGTTAATCAGTTTGATGAAAATAGTTCAGATTGTATATGAAACCAGCACACCTTTGATTGCACTAATGTACGCAGCTATGATTTAATAATAAAGACGATAAAAAAAAAAAAAAAAAGGGAACCGAGGCTCAGACTGGGCCTCTTTCCCAGCCACTCACTCATCCCTCCCTGCCCCTGAGCCTCCCCTGGGCCTATGGAGGTTGTTGCTTCTACAGCTGTGGGAACCAAGGCTGGAAAGCTTAAAAGTTGGTGTGTTCAAGGCCACACAATGACTGGTTAGTAGAACAGGCACGGAGTGGGATCTGTGGATGGGGTGGGCCTCCAGCAACCTCTGAACACGACAGCTTGAGTTCCCTTCTCCTCAAGGGGAGCGGGCCTGACTCATCCCCTCCTCGGGTCCCTTCACGGTCACTGGGAGGAAGGTCCTATGACAGTTCCCATTTTACACAGTAGGAAACTGAGGCTCAGAAAGGCTGAGTCCCCTGTCAGAGTCACTCAGCTAGAAAAAGACAGGACCAAAACTGTCAGAACTGTTAGGAGCAAACAGCCCAAACACAAGACTGGGGTCACCACGGCTCTGAGTACAGCCCTCCCCTGTGTGTCTGAGGCCGGGGTTGACGCCGCCTGCGCTGATGCTACAATAAACCCATCCATCGTCCTGAGCTGCTAAGGTTCCCACTAGCAGAAGGGCCTGATGCCCGCCAGAAGGAGGCCAGCTGAGTCCTGTTGACCACAATAGGAAGCGGGTTGAGTGTCTGGGTATGGTGGGCGTGGAAGCCAAGGTGAGCTGGCTCCAGAAAGACCCAGGAGTCCCTGGGAGGCCTGAAGGCGAGGAAGACACATCTGTTTGTCCACTGGGAACCAGGAAGGCGTGGGAGAACAGGGGCCTTATCCTGCACCCCTTTTCCTGGCCAACAGCTTGAAAGGTTTCTGTCGGGGCTGTAGGAGGCAGCAGGGCCTCCAGTGCCACCTACCCCACAGGAGGGAAACCCCCCAGGACCCTGCAGCTGCAGCTTTTCCCTGCCCTGGCAACTGTAACCACTAGGGGTCAGCATTGGACAAGGAGACCCAGGGGAGGCCTCTGGACCCTGCCCTGCTCCGGCCACCCAGTCCTGAAGCAAGTGACCTTAGAAAAGCAGCGTGTCATCTTTCACAGGGCAGGCACTGTGCTAAGTGCTTCTTTTGCATCATGTCACTGACATTCTCACAAAAGCCCCATGGAGACAGCTGACCCTGAAAGGCACAGGTTACAACAGCCCTGGGCTGCTGCCCCTGCGGATTTTCTTCTGCCTCTGCCACCCCGGCGACAGCAAGACTGACCCCTTCCCTTCTTCCTCCTTTGCAGCCTACTCAGTGTGAAGATGAGGGGGAAGGAGGCCCACTTCTGCTTCATGAATAGCAAACACGCCTCCTCTTCGTTGTGGCTTTCTCCATCACATTTTTTCTTTCGCTTACTTTATGGTAAAAATACTGCATTTGACACATAGAATACGTGAAATGTGTATTATTGCCTGTCTATGTTATTGGTAAAGCTTCCAGTCAAAAGTAGGCTTTAAGTAGTTAAGCTGCGGGGGAGTCAAAAGTCATATGCAGATTTACACTGCGCGAGGGTTGGTACCCCAACCCCCATGTTGTTCAAAGGTCAACTGTGAATGCAACTACCCCACATTCAGAGATGGTGGAATATGGCCAGAGAGGGGAAAGCTCCTGCCCTGGGTCACGCAGCTAGGAAAGGATGAGGGCTAGATGTGAACCCAGATCCCACGGCTGTACCCACAGTTACTCGGCATCTGCGTTCTCAGGATGACAGTTCCTTTGGGGGCCCTGTGTTCCACTCCCACCCCTCCAGAGTCCCCTCTGTGTCCTCCCAGCCACCTCTGCATTGAGCCCCTGGTGGTTTCAAAGACCCTGGTAAGCCACCAGCTCTCTGATTCTACCTCTGATCCCCACCTTGTAGGGAAAGCAGGGGGAGGCCTGTGACCCACTCCCATCCCAGTAACAAATACAAGGCACCAAAGCCTAGAATGGTTCAGTGAGGGGCCCGAGGTCACACAGGAGCAAGTAGAATGGACCTCTGGGGCTCAGGACCTGAGCTGTCTGCCTCTGCCCCCCTGAATAAGCTATGCACCTTTTCGGAAAACAGTGTCTGGGAGTATTCTGAGGGTTTGTTTTGGGTTAGAAAAAAAATGACATTGTTTTCCTGGATGATATTTTCGCTCTGGAGACATTTGAAAATAGCCTAAATAAACAAATCAATAAAAGGTCGCTTGTCATCCTGCCACCCCGCGATAACTAATGTTACTATTTTGGTATATTTCTTCCCATATATTTTCCTAAACAAATATACAAATTTTAAACAGAAAAAGTTTTCTTTTTTCCTTTTTTAAGAGCAGCCTAGAGAGTGCATGGTCTCCCAGAGTCCCCACGGTCCCTGGGCCCAGGGCAGGTGGACAGAAGGCTGTCCCTGGTTCTAGGGGCTGACGTGGCCTGCGTGGTCTCGGAGGGAAGCGTACAGAGCATCAAGGATGCCCTGAGCCCTCTGCCCGTGGCCCCCTCTGTGCTGCCCCAGGGTGAAGAGGGTCTCACCATGGCCAGCTCAGCCTCCAGCTCCTTCATACGGTTGTCCTTGAGGTCCAGCTGGGAGCGCAGCGCTGTGGCGTGGTCTGTGGCCTCCTTGGCTTGGCGCCGCAGCTCCCACTTCTCACGCTCCAGCAGGTCCTTCTCCTTGGCCAAGGCCTTGACCGCATCCTCGCTCTCCTGCAGGTGGGGGAGAAAGCATGGCGGGGTTAGGACAGGCAGGGGCACCTTCTGACATCGGGACACCTGCAGTGGGCTTGGCCCGGGAGGGAGAAAGTAGCAGGAAGGCCTTGCAGCACGTGGCTTGAACTCTGGCCCTGGGGCGGGAATGGTTAGGGTCCAAATTCCGGCTCTGCCAGGAGCTGGCCGGGAGACAGACACCCGCAAAGCCTGCAGGTGCTTAGTAAAGACTTTTCCACGAATGAACGAGCGAGCCCGTGGATGCCTTGGGTAAGTCTTTCTACCTCATTGAGTCTGGGTTTTCCCATATATAAAATGGGGTGGAGTGACTCTTACTTGTGTCAAAGACTTGCAAAGCCTGGATGACTTCATGGGAGGGAGATGCTTAACACAGGCTGACAAAAGGCGGAGTGCCCTAACAGTCTGGGGCTTTGTTCTGCTGTTTGGTAAATTGCGTGCATCACCAGGGAAACAGGGAGAGCAGCAGGGAGGCACCTGCAACTCAACTGTCTGCACTGCCACAAGGTCCTGCCACCGCCCCACAAGGCCACACGATGGAGGGAACAGCTCTCGAGTCCAGAATGCAGCCTGGCTCTCTGCCTCTCGCCCTGGCCCCTCGCCAGCTAGTCCCCCTGCATGAGCTGTTTTCTGTGATTGCCCAGGGAAGGGCCGGGTGTGTCCTCAGAGGAGAGTCTCAGAACAGCAGGGGGCTGGGGCCCCTGCGGGCAGCCCTGCCCACCTGCCCAGCAACCATCCTCCCATTCATTCAATCAAGAGCAAACCCAAGGCCTGGAAACGTCTAGAGAGGCCACCATCCTGCCTTGTCTGACAACCCTGTCGCTGATGGCCTGACATTCAGATGGCCAGAGACTAGGAAGCCGAAGGAAGAACGGGCCCTTTCTCTGGCTGACACAGAGCTAGGGCTTAGGTTCTGGGAGGAGAGAGAACCTTAGGGTCAAATCCTGTATTTGTAATGACTGCTGTCAGTCATCTCTGCCTCAGAATGACAACACACGTAGTTCCGGGCGATACTGTTAGGGCTGAATCAGACAATTCACGTTGGCGAATTCAGCACAGGAATGGGAATCCACTTCCCTCAGGTCCCTGCTCAAATGTCACCTCCTCCGAGAAGTCCTCCCTTTCTGCCCATGTGAGAGAGCAGCCCCTGGCCCTCCTTGTTTTCCGTATTTGGACATGACACCAGTCATTTAACCAATATTCATGGATACTGTCAGCAGGTACAAACCAGACAGAAATCCCCATGCTTGCAGAGCTTATGCTGAAAGATTCTGCTCTGTGTAGAACTCAGCAACTGGGGTAAGGGCTATTTCTGAAAACAAGCGAGGCCACTTAAAATGTCCCTGAATTAAGCGGAAGACCCACTAGGACCCTCAGGATCATTTTCATCTGCCTCCTTGCAGTCACTGCCTTGCACTGCTCAAGAGCAGACCAGGGGCTATAGGCTGGGCAAGAAGGCCTTGTGGGTGCTTTCAAAACCCACCTCCCACCCCCCATGGTAACATTCCCTGGCAGCAGGAGAGCCGGCTCAGCAGTAACCCTCATGGAATGTTCCTCACAGTGCTAAGGCTTTTAGGTGCTTTATTATATTTAAACCTCACGACCATCCGTGAGGCAAAGACTGTGATTATCCCTGTTTCACAGAGGGACGGACTGGGGCCTAGAGATGAAAAATACTTTCTTCAGCCCCGCAGATAGTGTGGTAGAGGTCCCCACTGCTGCTGACACCGGAGGCGGGGAAGGACCTTACAGGAGACCCCTTTCTACTGCTGGGGAGTCTGGAACCTGACGGAGGTTGATGCTGGCTGCAATTTACAAGGGTAGGATTTGACCAGGCCACGTGAGGCCTTGGAGGACAGGCCAGGCGAGGCAACCTTTGGTCCTCCAGGGCTGCCGGCACTCAGGAGTCATGTGTGGAATGTGGAGGGGAGGGAGGAGGGGCATGAGGAGGGGCTGCTGTGCGTGTGTGTGGGGGACACAAAGGTCTGCCTGGGAGGGTAAGGGCAGTAGGATGAAGGAAGCTTGATGTGGACTCACCTGCCTCCTGGGATCACCCTGTGTCCAGTCTCTGTGCCTGGCCTGCTGTGAGAACATCCTGTCTGTGGTCTTGTGACAGGGAACAGGCATGGCACAGCTTGCTGCGACATTGTGATTCTGTGAGCTTTCTGGGCAGGCAAAGATCCTCTCATTTCTTAGCAGCCTGTGCCATCCAATCCTACCTAATGGTTCTTAGCAGCTGAGGGCCTGGGATCCTGCTGGCCGAGGCCTGCAGGAGTTCCCAGGAGGAGCTGAGTGGGCCATGGCAGGCTGAGAGGCTGCAGCCACTTGGGCTGGGGAACCTGAGGATTCCACAGACCCTACTGTGGGACATTAATCCAGCAGATAACAAGCAAATAATTTTTTGGTGATCTGTTGCAGGATCTTGGAAGATTTAGACTATAACTAGAACTAGATGTGGCTTCATCTTCTCCAAGTTAGTCTAAACATGAGGCCTGACAATAAAGTTTGTGAACTCATCCTGCTAAAAGTACTGCGTACCTCACTGCTGAATGTCACCATGGTCACCTTTGAAGTACTCCCCTTGGGAAGCTATGCACTGATGCTGGTACCTAGTCCACCTTTCAAAGCCATTGTGGAATTCTTTTCCTGGAATGACCATCAGAGCTGTCGTTGTACAACTAAGTTTGCAAACTTGCCACCATGTGCTTATACTGGTAGCACCATACAAACAACTTGGTAAGATTTCATAACCTTGGTATATCAGTTTGTGTGGATGTGTGACAGTGTTTTGCTGAATAGTGTTCGTTGTTGTTGTGTGTTTTTGTGTGCCATACAATGACTGTCCCCTATTCAGGCCTGCCTGCCCAGGAGACACGGAGCCCCTCAACCAGGGGCTGTGCCACATCTGTCTTAGTGCCCAGGCCTGGCTGGACACATGCAAGGCCTCCCTGTCTGTGTTTCAGGATTTGGATTTGAGAGGCAGAGCCCTTACTGAGCCCAGAAGGTGGGTGATAAGGGGGCTAGGGGTGGGGGGGCAGCTGCTGACCTTGCGGTGCTGCTCGTAGTTCCGGATGAAGTCACGGAGCTGCTCCTCGCGGCTTTCCAGCGTGGCATACAGCTGCTGCATCTGGCTCACCAGATCCGTCTTCTCGCCCTTTAAGCGCTTCCGATCGGCTTTCATGGCTGGGGGCAGAAGAGTGAGTTAGTTTGAGACCTTCACTGTTTCTTCCAGATGCCAAAGTGCTGATAGGAGCATTACCACTGTCGCCTCTTTAACAGAAGAGAAAAAAGTACTTGTGCAGAAGGATGGAGTATCCCTCTCTAGCTCCCATGTCGCTCAGTAACTTTCCCCCTGGATCCAAACCCAGGCCCAACTGTGTCTAGCGCCCCCATTCTCACCTCTCAGATTTATCGATCAAACCAGGGGAGTGAGTGCTTCTTTAAATGTCCTTCCCAGCCCTGAGCTCACTGGGTCCCCAGTGTTGAGGAGCTGAAGCCTGGTGAGCTCCTGATACCTACAGCCCAGAGAGCTGGAGGCCTTGACTCCTGGCCAAAATGACCCCCCTGGGCCATTCTGAGCCCATCAGAACCACTCAGCCCAGTCAACTGTCAACCACCTGAGAAATGTTAGATTAAAAATATGTACCAAGGCTCGGTGCCTGTGGCTCAATGGGCTGAGGCGCCAGACACGTACACCTGAGCTGGCGGGTTCAAATCCAGCCTGGGCCCGCCAAACAACAATGACAGCTACAACCAAAAAAATGGCCGAGCGTTGTGGGGGGTGCCTGTAGTCCCAACTACTTGGGAGGCAGAGGCAGGAGACTCGCTTGAGCCCAGGAATTGGAGGTTGCTGTGAGCTGTGATGCCACGGCACTCTCTCCAGGGTGACAGCTTGAGGCTCCGTCTCCAAAAAAAAAAAAAAATGCACCAAGCACCAAGATGGACACCAAAAGTATGAGTGACAGTATGCAAATTATATCTCAATAAAGTTGTTAAAACAACAAAACATGCAGTGTCTCCTGCTCTGAGTGTCTTCCTGCAAGGCAGTGTGACTTCTGCTCCCTCCAGCCCTGTCTCCTCAGTGAATGGTGCAAGCTCAGGGCTCAGCCTCCCATTCCAAGAGGCCCCCAGAGCACCATCTCCTTCCTAGAGAGAATCCTAAGGAGTGGTTTCTAATCCTTCCCTAAGTGCTCCTTGTGGAGCTGGGGTAGGGGTGGGGGGATTTGAGGGGAAGTAACCTTGGATAACCCTGGTTAGAACCCTAGAAGCTTCTAGCCTGAAAAGGCACACACAGTAGCTAAGTCATTTGCCGAAAGCCACACAGCCATGTCTGATCCCAAAGCCTACACACTTGACCTCATAATATGCTGTCTTCATAGTGAAGCCCTCCAAACCTGGAGGCCTCTGGCCCTGTGGCAAGCTGAGGGCAGAAATATAGGGCAGGCAAGGGCTTGTCATGGATATAGCATCCTGCAAACTCAACCTGTGTATGTGAAAGAGTTGGGGACACCAGCCACAGCCTGGGGACCCCCAAGCTCCTGGCCTGGTGTCCGACATAAGCTGATGTCCTTCTGGTCCTGCAGGGCCCCTTTCATCCTCCTGCCCTTTGCTCCTCGTCTGGATATAACAGGGTGGGAGGTAGTCAGCTGGGGCCATGCCATCCTGTGCACAGAGCCTTGGGGAATGGATTCATGCAGGGGACCTCCATCTTGGTGGCCCTTTAAATCCCAGCTTTGAGCTTCCTGGATCCCACAGCTGGGTCTGACCCTTTCCCAGCCAGCTTAGCAGAGCAGCCACTCGGGGCACCAGGGCTGGAATTTCAGGCCTGCTGGGCCAGAACTTTAAAGGGCAGGGGGTACACCCTGCAGGCACAGGGGTGGACAGGAGGGGGATGAGTTGGGCTGGTTTGGTGCCCTGATCTCCAACCTAGTGTGGCCACATTCCTAGTGAACCTTACTTTAAGAAAACCCAGTATCTAAAGATGTAATTAGGTCAGCAGGCACCTTGCAGGAGTGCAGGGCCCTGCTGTCCCCGATGACTTGGAAATTTCCATCTGCACACTCTCACGGGACTTTGGCGGTACTCCTGTGAGGTGGGCGTGTGCGTGGGTATTTTTATCATCCCATCTAATGGAGGAGGAAACGAACACCACACAGCCAGTCAATGGGGTTAAACTGGTAGCCCGTTTTCAGTCTCAGGTTGGTTTGGGGCTTGACAACAGCAGGGAAGTGCTGCTGAGCTTGCAGAGTGGCCAAGGGCGGGGTGCTGATCCCAGCGATGTTACTAATGTTACCATGGTGGCTTTCCCGGAGCCTCCGATGGCCCTCCTGCCCCAGTGGGGAGGAGCTGGTGCCAAACAGGTTGCACGGCTCCCCTGACAGGGTTATGCCTCTGCCCTCTGGGTGAAAACTAAACCCCCTTGGGCTCTGACTTGATGCCTGCATGGACCCCACCTGGATGAAAATCAAACTCTAGACTTTGCTCTTGGCAAGTGAAGACGGGGAGGGACACCACTTCAAACCCCTAATGGGACGGTCTTGGGAGTTTTCTGACTTCTGTCAAACGGCCTTTGAGGGGGGTGATGGTGCAATTTCCTGCTGATCTACCCTTACATCACCTGCCCAGCGGGCCGAGGGGCGTCTCTGTGTGCACTGTGGGGGCGCTGGGGCTCTACCTTCTGACTTGTGCCTTCAGATTAGTTTTTTTCGGAGACAGAGTCTTACTATGTTGTCCTCAGTACAGTGCCGTGGCGTCACAGTTCACAGCAACTTCCAACTCTTAGGCTTCTTGCCTCAGCCTTCCAAGTAGCTGGGACTATAGGCACCTGCTACAATGCCTGGATTTTTTTTTGTTGTTGTTACTGTTGTTTAATAGGCCCAGGATGGGTTTGTACCCACCAGCCCGGTGCATGTGGCCAGCGCCCTAACCACTGAGCTCTGGGCGCCAAGCCAAGATTAGTAGTTTCTAAGAGGAGACTTAGAGCTCCCCAGCAAACTGCTCAGGTAAGCACCTACTGTGTGCCAGGCTCCATGCTTGCTGCCGTAAGAACAGGGGTGAGCTAGACATGGTCCCTGCCTGTGGGCGGCTGACCATCACACCCAGATGGTTGGCGCTTATATCCGTCCAGCTTCCTCTTTACCAAGACAACTCCAATTTTGTTTGGACAGGGCAATGTGTCCAGCTGAAACATTCAATTTCCCAAGTTCTGCTGTGGCTGGAAGGGCATACATGTCACAGTTCTGGCCACTAAGATGTACGCAGGCATCGTGGGAGCACAAGAATAGAATCAATGGGGAGCAGGAAAAAAACCAGGAGGCTCGGATCTCTGATGGCACCACTCAGCCAGGAGTCCTTATAACAGAGAAAACCAAAGCCCAACGCTTGTGGGGTCTCCTGTGACAGGCAGCCCAACACACTCGCTCCTAGCCAATGTGTCAGGGCAGGCTGTGAGTGGCGCTGTCACCCTACTTCCTCCTCGATTCCCTCCTGTGAATATGCCAGGAAAATCAGTGCTCTGCCTAACTCTGGCCCTGCCACACCAGGGACCAAGAAAACATGAAAGCTGAATCTCTGGCAAGGAACACTCGGTACAGATCAACTCAAAATGACAACAAGGCGTCTTTGGACCCATTGTGCAGGCAGAGAGATGTGCAGTTTGTACACAGCTGGAGGTGAAAATCTGTGCAAACAAGGAGGTTGGCACGACGGACACCCAAGAAACCACTTAAAACCTATACCCTCGTAGCCATGAAAATGACACTGAACTCCCCCTTCCCCTTCTCCTTCCTCATCACTCTGCTCTTGTCTTTCCTTCCAAACCCCTTTCTGACATTCTCCAAATGCGCCTGATGGGAGACGAGCCGCCGGCCTGTGCCTCTCAGGGACCGGGCCCCGGCTTGGGCTGCAGCTCTCCAGCACTTTGTTCACCCTCCCCGGTATCCGGCTTCATCTAGGCGGGTACCCTGCCAGCGGCCAGGCCACCAGAACCACTGCCATGGTGACGACAACGAGCGATGTCACCCTAGGTGGGCCCTGCACCATCATAAAATGAGCTCTTGGGAGTGGGGGGACCCCAAGGGTGGGAGAAAGGATGTGAAGGGGGGACAGACTTAGTTTTCCAACTCAGAGGTGTCCACTTGCATATGTGAGACAAGGCCATTACTAGGGGCCTGGGTGCAGCCCAGGACAATGACACTTTTCTGAGAATGTCACTGTTTTCAGGTGACAGAGGACTATTCTTCCTTCCCCAGCTTAGGGTGCCCAGCTTAGGGTGCAGATGTGGGATGCAGTGGGACCTTGTCAGCCCCACACTTGACCCCTCCAAGTCCAATTTTTGGTGGGTGGGGACCAAAGAGAGAAGGTAGGTCTCTAAAGTTTTAACATTGCTCCCCAAGGCAAACCAGGTCCTCATTTCTAATTCGGAGGTGAAGAACGGCCACAGCTGAGATGCACACAGGAAGGTCAGGTTAATTCTTGGCTTTTCGGCTTCTAGGGCCTGTGGCCCTAGAGAGTAAGGGGTTTTAAAGGGAAACTTTGAGCACAAGGGGTCAGTTTTTCCCCAGCATCCCAGCACAGGCAGGGTGCTCTATTCTAGCTGGGTGTGGGCTTCCGGCTTCTGAGATCCTGGGAGACTTCACCTTGACTGCTCAGTGGCCTACATGAAGGGGTGCTAGGTCATCTGTAGACCCCTCCATGAACACGTCCATGGCCCTGGCCATCGTGCCCACACTCTGGCCACCTACCTGGGTGTGCAGCTCTGAGCCCGTGGGTACACCACTTAACCTCTCTGAGCCTCAGCTTCCCAGACATTAAAACGATTCCTCGGTAGTGAAACTTAGGAAGTGACAGGTGCTGCTCTCTGCCCCTCATGGGTTTTTGGTCACTTAATTCTCAAAACAACCTTACAAAATCACCCTGCATTTTAGACCAAGATGCAGGTACCCATGGAGATGAGTGAACTTGGTCAAGTAGCAAGTGGCAGGGCCTACCCACCCCCCTTGCCCTGCTGTCTCCAAAATCACCAACCCTAAACCACCCCCCACGGGCACAGCTGGGGACCACACACTTGTGCCTATCTGCTCAGGAGGACCTTGTGCCGTGGGTGGGGCTGACTTTGCTTCATGCAGGAGGAAACTGAGGTCCGATACACAGCTGAAGTAGTGGCCCCTGGCCTGAAGCCCAGGACGTCTGACTGTGACCTTCTCATTCTCTTTCATGAACCCACCTGTGACCCCACATCACTGTAAACTGCGACCCACTGCGTCAGGCCACCAAGCCAGTGGATGACGAATCCTTGCACTGATGCTCTTGCTTTGAGAGGCTGTTTCTTACCTTCTCGAGGCCCTGCTGAGGTTTCCAGGAAAGGTGGTTCAACATTCCAGTGTGCACCCAATACTGGTCTGTGTGTGCACGTGCAAATAAGCTGCTCTCCAGGAACCTTCCCCCAGCCACGTCCCTCTGTTGACACATTCTACACACACAGGTTTCCCACCAGTCTGAGCTCAGAAGCCTGGGGGTCCAGTCTTGGATGTTCCAAGGCCAGGAACTCTGATAAAGATTTCAAGTCTGGGTGGGACGCCTGGCAAATGTGGGCTCCAAGGCGGGTGGGGAGGTGACCACCAGCAGTCAGGTGGAACCAGCCATGTACGGCAGTCTCAGCCGCTGCCAGCAGAGGGCCCCCTTTCTTTTCCATTCAACCCTTTTGACCTAAAGAACCTTCAGGATCTACAGATTCTGGGAGATGAGGGGTGGGCAGGCAAGGGTGTGGTGGTGGGGCCAGAAGGGCCTGGCAAACCAATCTGTGGGACTTGAATCTCTGGACAAACACCCACCAAAATGCAAAGCTCAACTGTCCTCTTGGGGAAACAGAGGCCCAGAGAAGAGAATGCCTGTTGTCACACAGCCAGTCAGCCCAGGTTTCCTGATGCCAAGACCAACACAGTGGATTAGAAGCACTGGCTTAGGATTCTGCCTAAGCTTAATTAAGTCTCAGTTTCCTCATCTGTAGAATGGAAACTGAGGGTATAGTGGGCCCCTGGTATTGCGGGAGGTTGGTTCCAGGACCCCCTTGGATAGCAAAATCAACAGATGCTCAAATCCCTGTTATAAAACGGCCCTGTATTTACATACGACATACACACATCCTCCTGTTTGTAAGTAACCAAGTAAAGAGTTGTTACACTGCATGCTTTTTACAGAATAATCACAAGAGAAGTCTTGAGCACGTTCAGATGCAACGATCCATATTGTTTTGCCCAATATTTTGAATACAAGTTTGGTTGAGGCCCTGGATGTGGAATGCACAGGTCCACAGGGCTGCCTGGATGGTAATTCTGCCCCAGTTGTCTTGTCTTGAGTGAATGGTAGGGAGTGGATTTTGAGCATTTGGGGAGAAGAGAAACTCAGAAAGACAGATGCAGAGTCAGGGAGCCCCTGATTCCAGTCCTGCTGTTGCCCCTGATTAGCTGAAGGCCTGAGACACCCCATGCACCGTCTCTGAGCTTCCCTTGCCTGAACTGTCCAGCTGCCGGTGATAATCTCCACCTCACAAGGCTCTGTGTATCATGACCCAGTTCAGAGCTGGGCTGAATACAGCCGGTGCTCAGTGAGTGTCAGCTTGTCCTCCTATCTCCCTCACTCCCTGGGACTCCCAGGCCCGACCTCAGGCCCTAGGAAGCCTGAGGAAATATAGGCTAGCTTGACCAACAGGCTGGATTCTGAGAAAATAGCCCCTGGCAGAAAGAAGGGAGGGCGAGACAAAGGGCATCGAGTTCAAGGCCATAGATTTATGGTCTCGGGACTGGTATACACCACTTCATTTTGGCTTTTCCTATTTGAAAGATGAGTAAGGCTGAATTCAGAAGCTGTTAAGAGTTTAGCCTCCTCTAGGAGGTTAATCAGCCTCTTGCCTCCTCAGGTGGTGCTCAGGTAAGAGAAAAGCCAACCCGAGGGGCTGGACAAGTAGCAGACACCACCGCTGAGAAAACTGTACCCTGAGCCAGTCCTGGGCAGCTCTGCTCCTCACAACCTTCACTCTCTTTTCCTTCTCACTGTGAGGTGAAGTGTGTTGATAGCTCACACAGCTGAGTGGCAGACCTGGAACTTGACTTCAAGACTTTGATACCTAGGTCCATGATCTTTCCAGATGCCCCATAGATCCTAACCCTAACCCAAGTGCACCCCAGAATGTTAGTTGGCATGACTTTTCTAACCTGTTGTCTGGCTATGGCTGAAAAGGCAAGTATCTGCAATAGGTTATTTTCTTCCAGTCCCATGGCTGTGGCAGACATGACTAATCAACCCACGTTCTCTGGGAACCTGGGTTGATTAAGGATGTCTGCCATGGCAGGAGAAGGAAACACAGCACGTTTGCCAATTCTGCCTGAGACAGTGAGGCAGGCAGATGTTAACTGTGACTGATCAGGATTGGTGCATTTGAGAACAACTAGGTGACCTTTGCCTGAGACAGTGTGGTGCCAATCACCAGAGTACTCCATAGAACTAATGCTATCTCTGCTTAATGAAAAGAGTGAAAAACAATTTACTCAACTTGTAGAAAACCAGGCCATTCATGCCAGTGACATGGTGGCAAATCAACTCCAACCAGCATGTTTAAAAGCAAGGGAGCAGACTTTATTTCCCTCTATTGGGTCAAAAGTGAAGAATTACTAGGTTTACTTATTTTGATTTTTTTTTTTTGGCTGGGGCTGGGTTTGAACCCGTCACCTCTGGCATGTGGGGCCAGCGCCCCACTCCTTTGAGCCACAGGTGCCGCAGTTTACTTATTTTTATGTCCATCCACAACTAGCAATATGAACTCCTGGAGGGCCGGGACCTGGACAGTATTGGTCACTACTGTGTCCCCAGGAAGTGCTCAGGAAATCAAACTGACTTTCAAACGAATGACCAAATGAGGTGGACAGCCTGTGGATGGTGGGCACATGTGCCACAAGGACAGAAAATGTTTCTTTTTTTTTTTTTTTTTTTGAGACAGAGTCTCAAGCTGTCACCCTGGATAGAGCACCCACAGCTCATAGCAACCTCCAATTCCTGGGCCACAAGTGAGTCTCCTGCCTCTGCCTCCCAAGTAGCTGGGACTACAGGTGCCCGCCACAATGCCCGGCTATTTTTTGGTTGTAGCCGTTGTTGTTTGGCGGGACCAGGCTGGATTCGAACCTGCCAGCTCAGGTGTACGTGGCTGGCGCCTTAGCCGCTTGAGCCACAGGCGCCGAGCCAAAAATGTTTCTTCTTTGCCTGTCTCCTCTTGTCCTCCTGGGAGGGACAGGCCATGCTAATTTCCCTTGTGCCTTCAGATAGAACCTCAAGTGTCAGCTTTGGTGCCTGTGGAGTTAGCCACAATGTGGGAGAAGTTCTTGCCAAGCCGCCCTGGGCTCCATGAACTGTGTCCACATCCTCTTTTCTTTGTTTCCGCCCTGTCCTGGGCAGGACATTAAAAACCTCAAATGGACCAAAGCTTCTACTGATGCAGGACACTGGTAGAATTTTAAGGTGCTCAGGACTGGGGACAGACCCTAGACACTGTGGTTCCAACAGAGGTGAGACCCTGGGTCCAGGTGTCTCGGGACCAGTTCTCCCATGGGGCCACCACTGTGCCTTCCCTTTATGTAGAAACTGAGGCCTCCCCTTCGTTACAACAGTCCCTTGCTCTTGGCAGGTGCCTGCCATTGACTTTTCTCCAGCATCACATACCATGCAGTTCTCAAGTCTTTAACAGAAAACACTCATTTGACTTCATTTTCCTCTCCGGCTCTTATCTCATTTCTTTTCTTCCTTTTGGAGCAAAAATGCCTGAAAGGATTGTCCATGTCACTGTCTCTACCACACCTCCCGTCCTCTCTGGAACCTATTCTGACCTCTCCACACTGGTCTTCTCAGACAACCTCCAAGCTCTGAACCCCTCTCTCTCCCTCTGATGTCTTCCACAGGTGACAGGTGACACTTGGCCTCAGGGCCCACACTCCTGGTCTCTTCTCATCTCTGACTGCTCCGTCTTGGGCTCCTTTTCTGGGCTCTGTTCACTTACGATCTCTAAGCACTGGAGGCTTCAGTCTAACCAGAGGCTGATGTCCCCAACTGGTCAGCTCTAACTGGACCTCACCCCAGATTCAAGAGCCAAGAGCATCTGCAACTCCTCTTGGGCATTTAATGGCACCTTGAACTTAACACATCCAAGAGTATGTCCTCAACCAGTCTCCCCAACAACTCTCAATACCCTCAAACTCAGCCTCCCAGCTGGTCTGGTGCTAATCTCTGGAATTTTCCTTGATGTTCCTTCCTGCATGCCCCACACCCCAACCATACCAGCTCTACCTTTGCTGTGGCACCAGGATCTGGCCTCTTCCCCCCTCTCTCTGTGTCACCACCTTCCTGCAGCTGGGTCACGTGGCAGCCTCCAAGCTGGCCTCCCAAACCTCCAGTCTACATCAACTTAGCAGCGGAGCGGTCTCCTTAAAAGGGAAGCCAGATCATAACACTTCTTTCTTCTCTCTCACAATTCCCGTTGCACCCTGGAGGGAGCACAAAGCCCTCCCCCCGATGATCCACAAGGGCTCCTGCGATCTGTCTCCCACCCCCACCCCACCTGACCTCATCTGCCCCTGCCACATTCTGGGGTGACCACCCTGGCCTCCTTGCTGTTCATACGGACACCCTCCTTCCTCAGGGCCTCTGCACTGGCTGTTCCCTCTGCCTGGAATGTTCTTCCTCCCCTCACCTACCCTCTTCTTCTTTGAAGCATTACTTTCTCAGCAGTCTTCCCCAGGTACCTCCCTGTTTTCTTTTGCTCCTTTGAACTGGCCACCACCTAACACTATGCATTCTGTATTTATGGTGGGAAATGGCCATTTAAGCATCTCCTCCTCTTCCCTGGAGGCTGTACTGTGCCCCCCATCCCAAGAATTCAACACAGCCGTCTCCTGGACTTCTAAGCCCACATGCCAGGGGCACCCGGGGTGCCCATGGCCCAGCCCCAAAGGACCGTGCACCAGCAGCCTAGAAGCCAGATTCACAGCTCAGGACCTACCACCTCCCAGACTAACCTGGAATCTTCTTGAAGTCAGGGCCTGGGCTGCCTCTGACACTATTTCTAGGGGTTGGCACTTGGCCCAACACATGGCAGGTAAAAGAAATGATGAAGAGAAGAGCTGGGGCCTTGAGTGGGGTGCAGGAGGCTCCGTGCTCCCAATTTCCAAATATCTAAGCTGCCCTTCCCTGGTCCCCCAGCTCAGGCACCTGGGACCACCATGTCCAGGGTAAAGCTGCAGCTGTGCCCGGGGCCACCACAGACCATCAGTCAGAGAGGTGGGTGTGTGGGGACCTTGACCACCTGCCTCACCTCCAGGGGGTAGCTGCTCCATGGCTGAATGGGGTCCAGTAGTGCTACATCTCCCAAATGTTCAAGACAATTCCAAATCCCAGATGATCATTATTTTTACTTCAATGTTTCCTGATGTTTTAATACTTGAAATTAATTGCAAAGTCCAACCCTGTCTGTGGCCTCGGCTGGGTGCTGACCGCTGATCTGCGTGGGTCTATGGAACATGGGACAGGAGCGATCTGGGCCTGTCTATGGCTGAGGGGCCAGGTTCAATAGACAGAAACTTGTGTTCGCACCCTGGCTCTGCCATGCACTAGCTGTGTGACCTAGCGGAAGTTCCTTAACCTCTCTGTGCCTTTTTCCTCATGGGTAAAATGGGAATAATCCTTTCTATCTCATTGTATGCCTGTGAGCATTCAATGAGCACTACAGCTCTTCACTGCAAGGCTTGGTTAACCACGCAGAGTGACTGCCTGGCTGTCAATGCCGGCTCAGGGTGGACTGGGCAGTCCTGAGAAGGAATGGCACCCCAGCAGGGAGTCTGAGCAGAGGCTACCAGAGCCCTCGATGGCTTCTAGGGGGGCTGCAAGGCCTCTTGGTCTGGCTGCCTGGGGTCAGGGCTCACAAAAGGGGAAGTGGGGAACGGCCAGGCCAGGCCCCAGAGGGGATCAGAAGCCTGGGGATTAACAGAGTGTGACCAGAGGGGCCGCAGGGCACCAGGGCCCTCCACAGTCTGGCAACTGTGTGTGGGGCAGGCTGCCTGGGAAGAGCTGGGAGCTCACCTGCCAGCCAGGAGGGTGGGGGCCCAGCGACCCAGGCTGGGCCGTAGGGGGGCTGGAGGGAGGAGGAGGCAGGACCAGCAGGAGGGAAATGGGAGGGGCTGGTGGTTGTTTTCCAGTCTCTGAAGGGGAGTCCAGGAAAAGTCCTCCTTCCTCCCAGTCACCACTAAAAATAGTGGCAGGGCATGGGCCCGGAACACGGACGTTCCCTGGGGTGGGGGGAGGCATGGAGAGTTCTGGAAATGCAGCATCAGGCAGAGGCCCCACACTCACACATTGAAGACCGTTTTCAGAGTCTCATGTCGGGGTGCGAGGCCCTTTCTCAGGCAAGGTGATGCTCAGGCTCTGTCCTAAGGTGGGGAGGAAGAGGAGACAGAGGTGGCAGGGCACGGCTGGTGGAGGGGAGCAGGACCTCAGGGTGACAGCCATCTTGCCGTGTGTATTTGGGAACTCAAGACCTTCTTTGCTTTGGTGTCCTACCCTCGACTGTCCATCAGGGCACACTGTGGTTTGGAGATCTTGCCACCCCTGCTCGCCCCTCCTCCACCTCGAGACCGGTGGGGCTATTTAAGCTGGACGCAGGTGGCAGCCTGGGCCAGACCACCTGGGCTCAAATCCAGCTCTACCCCTCCCAGCCGCGGCACCTGAGCAAGCCACATCATGCCAGCCTCGATGCCATCTGTGACAAAGGGACAATAAGAGCTCCCACCTAGGCACCTGTCCAATAAGCACGCACCCATGTCTGCCTGCAGAGCTCACCATGGCACCACTGGTAAAAGCTCCAAGTTGGAAACTCCCCATGGGCCCTTCACCAGGAGAACGGCTGCACCACATCCCTTTAAACAGTCCAGTGAGAATGAGCACGTTATGGTCACCCATAAGACGTGGTGGACAGAATGGCGCACTAGGCGAGCATGGACGGGGCTGTGCAGAGTGTGCAGAGCGGACAGCATCTACTCGGGTAGAAGTTAGCCTCGGGAGAGTGACAGGAAGGTCCAGGGGTGGGGAGAGGGAGGGTCTGGGAAGCTAACGATGTCCCACTGCTTGATCCAGCTGCCACTCACACAGGTGTGTTCAAGTTTGGGACCATTCACCAAGATATAAACAAGGCTTGCACCTTTCTGTATGATGTGAGACTTTAATAAAAAGCTTTACAAACCACATCCACTTCACAGCAGCGCTGGCGTGTGTGGGGAACGCAGTAACTCTTGGCTCGTGTCATCTGGGAAGGGGCTGCTGGCTTTGTGATATCAAGGGACACCCTCAGGACGGGGGAGTGAGGTGGGAGAGCTCCAGGTGGGGCCAGCTGTGCAGCTGTCCTTACCATGAACCTGGGTGCTGGGGATGGACCGTGAGCTCTGGGCTTGGTCCTGGGTTCAAGTGTTGCCTGGGCCGTGACCGCGTGACAGTCGTGGGGCCAGACTTCCAGGAGGGGCTAGACAGTACTCGGCACAGGAAGGTCAGTGGGCTTCCCCAGCACCAATGACGAAAAGGGTAGCTGTCTCAGAATTCTCAAAGAGTCTCCCTTGGGGGAGGTGTTGCTCTCTGCTTTGTAAGTTTGCACTGTTTCCTCCAGCAATCCTGCAATACAGGGGTGTCCAACCTTTTCTTTTCTGTTGTACATTGGAAGAATAAGAGTTGTGTCGGGTTGTACCATAAATACACAAACAGTGACAGAGCTGATTAGCAAAAAATAGGTCTGCGCATACTTTTTTGCAATACTACGTATCTAATACCACAGATAAACTAAAAAAGTCCTCAGAAAATCAGCATGCAGGTTGGACACTCCTGCTATAACAGATTGCCACACTAGAAAAAAATTTTTTCTTGGGGCCATGGTGTTTCATTAGGTCAAGAGACATGTGAGTTATATACATTTCACGAGGCCTCTGGCCTCAAAATTAGCCTAAGGTAAAGAGGACTCACATGGCAGTTAATGTGATAAGATGGTTACCAACATTGCCTCCAGTTTATAAATGAGGAAACTGAGGCAAAGAAAGGTTAGGCTGATCCAGTTGGTAAGAGTTAGAGACAGGGCCTGAGTCAGAGCCCCGTCTTAACCTCACCCAGGTGGGCAGTGCCCAGTGCCATATGGCTGCGGTGGATGTTGGCCTTGGACATGGCAGGGGGCTGCAGCTGGTAGGGGTAGTGCTCGGTGGTCCCAACTCACAAGGTCTGCCACCTTCCTGCAGGCCCCAGCCCTTGTTTTCCCTGGAAGTGGGCATGAAAGTGGACTACAGGGTCCCCTCAGCGACCCAGGATGGCTGCTTGGATAACAGGGGTCTCAGTCCAAGTGGAACTCCAAGGGCAGGACATTAAAGATTTGAGTCCTGTTCAGCCCACCATCGGCCATGTGGCCTTCGGAAACCCAGCGACCTCTCAGAGCCTCAGTGTTCACCTCTGTAGAATGGGTACAATAAAACCTCTCCAACTCCATAGGCTGAAATGTTAGCTAAAGATGAGCTTCCTAATCTATAAAAATTTCTAAGGTGTGAAGACAGCTATCGCTATGGGCGGGAGGCAACTGCTGGGGTGCTGCAGCTGCTTACCCCAGGCCAGAGCCCATCTAGGCAGACAGGCCCGTCTACTTCTGGCATTAAGTGTTAATGAGCCACCGTGGCACAGGACCTAAGTCACACTCTCAGCTTCCCTTTTAAGTCTTGAAATTCACATGCCGATCTTCATTTGTCTGACTTGTGTGAAATTCTCACAATTGCTTCCTAATTAGGTTGAAGAAGAAAGGAGTGTGTTTTATTACTTCCTAAATCCTCCAGCAACAATAATTATTATTTTTTACTTTTGTGATCCTGTCTTTGATCTGCTTCTCTTCTGGGGACCCTGTGACTGCTGCTGACAAGATGTACAGCAAGAAATCACAGAAAGAGAAGGATTTTCCTATCTTGTCCAGCTGACGGTTGCTTCCTCCATGGGGTGTCACCGGAAAGGGAGCCCTCGGCCACCACCAACTCCTGGCCACCTCCCTGGAGCTACCTGACGCCATCACTTTAATTGGAAGGGTGCAAGAGTTTTACAGCAAGACTAGAAGTCTACTGTAATTAAGACCTCTATAAAATATTTAGACCATCATGCCCAGATATATTAATGATTATACATTTAAATGTTAATGAGTATAATTAGATGAGAGATTAGCCGAGCCTGTCACTAAATATATATTTAGAACTGATAAACCATCGCAGTGTAAAACTACAGGTGTGAGCAGATGTACACGCTTACGACTTCTCACATGGACTTTGACTAGTCTTCATGAAAAAAAGCTCAAAGAATGGTCCAGAAAAAGGAGTGGGGAGCAGGAAGTTAAGCAGGCCGAGGGAAGGCAGGGCGATCACTGAAGGAGAACCCTAAAAACCCCATAGAGTCCTTAGAAACTGCAAAGATCAAATAAGTGGGTGCATATGAAAATTTGCACACCTCTGTGGATGGAGAACTCATTATTCCACTAAGAACAGCTGGTTTCAGCTCTAACAATCACATCCTAGAGGCAGGGTCATGCAAAAGGGTTATACAGGAGTGACACAGAGGTCTCCCCCAGAACTCTAAGGCTTTAAATTTAATCAAAGGAAACTGATGCGATCACAGTATCTGCAAAAGTTGCTCTAAAACAACAAATTATTCCCTAGGGCAAGCATAAGATGAGCAGAACTTGGCCATGGCCTTATCAAGAGAAAGGCTCATAGGTGTATCTGTTAATTCAGCAGACACCGTGGGCACCTCTGTGCCAGGCGCTGAGCTGGGCTGGGGAGGGTGGGTACACAGACAGATACGGTCTTTATTCTGATGGAGATTCTGCAGGAGCAAGGGAGACAGACGAACACATGACACATTTCTAATTATTATTTCAGTGCAATTATTTAAACACAAGCTGAGGTCAGCGCAGTGAAGTAAATAAACAGGGGATCCGTGGGCAGTGGGTGGCACTATCTAGGAAGGATGGAGAAGAAGCCAGACATGCCAAGAGAGAAGGAAGAGTGTTCCAGCAGGAGGAAAGGCAGATGCAAAGGTCCCGAGGCAGCAGAGAACTCAGCATTTTCTAGAAGTGAGGACCAGTGAGGCTAGAGGGCCAGGACATGAAGGCAAGGAGGGGCCTGAGCACAGGAGTCTGGGGTTTCTCTGAAGGGACGAGGAAAGCTTGTATCTATTTCCTGGGGCTGCAGGAACATAAGACCACAGCCTGGGTGCCTTAAGGCAAATTTGTTCTCTTGTGTTCTAGAGTCTGGAAGCTTGAAATCGAGGGCCATGTCCCCTCCGTCTCTTGTAGCTTCTGGGCTCGCTGGCAATCCCTGGCACTCCTTGACTTAAAGACGCGTCAGCCTCTGTCTTCTCCTCACCTTTCATCCTATGTTCCTCTTGTCCCCTCTCTTCCAGGGACACTTGTCCAGGATGACATCATCTTGAGATCCTCACCTTAACTGTATCTGTCAAGACGCTTTTTCCAAATGGGTCATAGGTTCCGGGTGGACATATCTACTGAGGGGCCACCATTCAACTCGCTGCAGCAGGGAAGGGGTTAAGTGAGGGTGCCTTGCCTTCTGCTCACTCTGGCTGCCTTGTGGATCTGGAGTGGGCACACGTGGAGGAGAGGCCAGCCAGGGCTTTGCCATCACCCAAGTAGCTGGGAAGAAATAGGTGTGCTCAACCAGAAGGGAGGTGGTCACCAGGACACTCTTAAAATATGATGCAGAGTGGCCAGTGAGGCAGACCAAGCAAGGGCCCAGACCTGCCCACAGTGATGGTTTGTCTTTAGTGGATATCACCCTGGGAGACAGATGGAAGCCCCAAGTCATCATAGTTCAGGTACGCTGGCAGCCACAAAGGTCACCTCAGGCCTTATCCTCCATGCAAGAGAGAGCTCTAGATACACAGCACCTCAGGCAGCTACATTTTCCCTTGAGAAGTGATTTATTGGCACTGCGGGTTAGACATCAGGCTCTCGTGACTTTGATTTATGTGAGTCTGCCACAAAAAGTCTAACTTTTTGGTGCTGAAGAATAGAATGTGGGATTGTAGCAAGGAAAATACTACTCCCTCCCCAACCATCACAGCCCATCCAGGTAATATAAACTTTTTAGAAAAGTAATCTTTATTTAGTGCTTACTGTGTGTCAGAAGTGTTCTAAGACCTTATATATACTACTAATCCTTATAATGACCCTAAGAATAAGGTGCTATTATCATCATTATACTGTTACTCCCATTTTATAGATGAGAAAACTGAGGCGCAGAGAGATTAGATTATGTAGCTAAGTTTCCATCATAGAAAAGCACCACCTTTCAGAAGCTTATTTCTCATGACCCAAGAAAACAATTTAGCCAGAGCCAGGCCGGGCGAGGGCGGGGATTTGGCCTCAGCCCCGCAACCTGACTGTTGACCATCCCTTTAGAATTGCTGGCAGCTTTCAGACAAGTGCCCTCTCTTCCCTCTAGCAAGAGATGCGTGCCAAGATGTTTCCCAAGAGGGTGGCTTTCTGGACAGTGACAAATGCCAGCATTCCAGGGGGATGCCTTCCACACAAAAAGCACAGAGCTGAGTTCTGGGTCTCTCCCAGTGTGCTGGAAAGCCCATACCATGAAAACTTTGTCCAGTAGAAATCGACTGGTTAATCTGGGGACTTGGGCTAAAGAGGGTGTGACATTGAAGAAGGTGACAGAATTATACAAAATAACAACAGTAGCAGCAATAATGATCATACCCAACCTCTGGCAGGAAGCACTGTGTGTGGCAAAACATTTCTTAATCATTCCTAGAAGCACCCTGTGAGGTGGGCAGAGAGACCCACAGTCCCACTTTATGGAGCAGAAACTGAGGCTCAGGAAGTCAATGGCAAGCCTGGCATGATGGCCCATGCCTGAAACCCAAGCATTTTGGTAGGATCGCTTGAGGCTAGGATTTCGAGACTAGCCTGGGCAACATAGTGAGACCCTATCTCTAAAAAAAAAAAAAAAGAAAGAAAGAAAGAAAAGAAAAGAAAGAAAAGAAAAGAAAAGAAAAGAAAAGAAAAGAAAAGAAAAGAAAGGAAAAGAAAAGAAAAGAAAGAAAGAAAAAGAAAGCAAGGCACAGTGGTGCATGCCAGTAGTCCTAGCTATTCAGGAGGCTGAGGAAGGAGGATGGCTTGAGCCCAGGAGGCTGCAGTGAGCTATGGGTGTACCACTGCATTCTAGCCAGGGCAATAGAGTAAGACCCTATCTCTACAAAAAAGAGAGAAAGAAAGAAAGAAGAAACTCGAAGTCCCTTGCTCACAAATGAATCAGAGACGGGGCTTGGGGTTCAAATGACAGGTTTCTGAACCTTCCAGGGGTGTCCAACCTTTTTTCCTCTCTGCCTCACATTGGAAGAAGAGTTGTCTCGGGCCACACACTAAATACACACTCTCTAGAGCTGATGAGCAAATAAAAGGTCCATGCACATTTTTTGTGATATCCGACACTACAGATAAGCAAAAAAGAAAAAAAAAAGCTTCACAAAATCCACATGTGGCCCATTGGCCACCCGTTCTAGACAAACTCTCTCCCTGACTCCCAGAATCCTACAGCTGTGGGTGACTCTGGGCAGAGGTAGCCTGAAGGATTCAGGACTTATCAAAGAGGACCAAAGGCTGAGTCTCATCCCCTTCCCCAGACAGGACAGTGAATCAGCTCTCAGTTCTTGCTCAGGCTAGGAGTCTGGGCCAGTGGTTTCTCCTGGAAAAAAACTATTCCCAGGAATGAGCTCTAGTCTCCTGAGGCTCTTGGCCCTCTGTTCACTTGAGCATCCTTCCTGTGTAAATGGAGAGATAGGTAAGCAAGAAATCTCTGAGCTGCAGAACCATTATCTCTAACATGCCACAGGGCCTTTGCACTTGCTATTCACACTGCCTCAAATGCCCTCTCCACCTCCACAATCCCAAGCACATGGCCCATTCTCCTGCCTCCTTCAGGTCTTGGCTCATGGTCAGCTTTTGGAGAGGACTTTACTGTCTTCCCCATTTCTAAACTTGCATGTTGCCAAATCCCTCAGCCCTGACCGTTTTCCATCCATACGTATTTTTTTCTTAAAGCTCTTTTCCCATCTGACATCATCTATATTTTGCCTTTACGTTTATTATCTGCCTCCCTCTTCCTCCACCAGCATAAACGTGACACAGAAGTGAGGATTTGGCCTATTTTGTTTCCTGCTATTTCCGCAGCTGTCTGACCTACAGAAGGTGCTCAACTAATATTTGTGGAAGCTTCACAGTGGCCAGCGGAGGCGGGTGCAGGTGCAGAAGCGAACGAAGGCAGGAGAGGCAACCGGGCGGGGTCCCTGAGCTTCCAGGCCCAGCAAGTGGAGGCCGGGGACATTCTAGGAGAGAGGACGGCGTCTGCAGGCCCACAGACATCTGGGGAAACCTGGCGTGCTGGGGAGTCACTTCATTCAGTGTAGCCTGAGTTTGGCTAAATGGAGAGCTGGGAAGAAATGCTCCCAGCTGGACAGCTGGCTGAGAGCTCTGGGCGCAGCATGCTGGGGCCATGCCTGGTACCTTGGGCTGGGCTGAAGCAAACTTGCTTATTCCACAGTTTCCTGGGCAGAGGTTTTCAAGAAGGTGTCCATTCTGTGTGTGTGTCACCTCCTTGCTTCTTGTGCTGTGACCTGCAGTTGGGGCCTGGAAGAAACTGGGGTTGTTTCGCCATAAGGCAAAAAGCCCAAGAGGAGACAATTTCTGTCTCCAAGCATGGAAGGGCCTCCAAGCAGGAGGGAGGCACTGACCATCCTCCATCCCCATTCCCGCTGTGACGGGAGAGATTTGGACTTAAGTGGGTCTATTTAGGGTACCTTTTCTAACACTGAGGGCCGGAGGGTGTGGTCAGCCCCACAGGTCCCCCTACAGGAGGCCTCTTTCTCTGCCAGCAGCTGGCCAGACCAGTTGGTAGGAGCAGGTGTCTGTACCTGACTGCCTACTAGGTTCAATTCTGGGTTCCTCTACTTACTAGCTAAGTGATTTCGGGGAGAATTTATTTCTTTGTCTTTCCATTTTCCAGCACCTAGCTCAGAGGCTCTCACTCCAGAGAATCAAATGTAGTAACACAGGCTGAGTACCTGCAGCAGTGCCCACGGGGCTGGCTGCCATCATTACCAGCAGATGCTGAGAACGGATGCAGCCTGAGGCTGGGAGATGGACAGAAAGGCCCCTCCAAGTTCCAGCAGCCTTGGGGTGCCAGGAGGAGCAAACTCATTCACACAGAGGACGTGCTACAGGCTCTGGGTACTGGCTATGCCCACCACCTACCTTTCTCCTTCTGAACCTAAAGATGCTGAGTGGTGCCCTGCCCCCAGCCCTGTGTGCCCTGTGTTGGGCAGAAGATGAATCCCAGCTCTTGAGTGATTTATGGCCAGGTCAGAAAGAAAGGGCTGAGTCATGTCTACTGTTTTTTGCTCACTCATTCATTCAAGCAAACTTTATTACCTACTTCCATGTGGCAACTTCACACCATGTTAACACAGAAACGATACCTGAGGTCTGAACAAGAATCCAGAACAGGACACAGATAATAAAAGCCACGAGAGTGTGAGTATTTGGGGTGGGAGGGTGGGAATCAGAGATGAGCTAGACGGATCTCTGGAAAGGCCTCCAGAAAGAAAGGCTCTCCCAGATTTCAGAGGTTTGGGCAAAAATGTAACCAACCACCTCCCGAGTCTGCATGTTCTGGTGGCTGGCCCTCTGTACCCTCAAAGCTGGGCTCCTGCCAGACCCCTGGGCATGTCATAAGCAAAAGGGGGGACGCCCATTCAACTCCCAGCCAGGAGCCCTGGATTCTAGCGGTAAGGCAAGCACATGACCTCTCTACCTCTCCACCTGCTTTGGGGCCCAGCACCTGGGCTTTTACCAACTGACTACATAGGGTAGGTCCAACCTTTGGGGCTCAGTCTTCTCATCAGCAAAATGGGAATCAACTTCCTATCGATCTCCGAAGACCAAAGCAGCAGGTGTCCATGTCCATGTGAATAGCTACCTTTGCTTAACACCCTTGGCAATTCTGGTGAACACATCGTTTTGGTTATCTGAGTTTCCTAAATAGTTCAGCCGTCTAAATATCAAATTGACACATGTGTTGCTTGAACCATTTCCTGATGGTGGAAGCTTTTAAAACACGGTGATCAAAGTGGAGGAGATGACCTGTTATTCTCACCGGTAAACACGGGAAGAAGTTATTAAGCCTTTACTCAGGTTTCTTACATGGACTAGACACTGGGCAGCCAAAGAGAAGATGATGGGAGTCTCGGGGAGGAAGCAGGGTACCAGGCCCCACGTGAAGAAGGAATGAGAGGAGAGAATGCCACCGTTCTGAACACCCGGATTCAGGCATCGCACATCTGGGGCTGCCAACATCACAAAAGAAATATGATCGGGACAGAACATGCCTCCTGAGGGGAGGAACTAACGTCTCCTTTGAAGGAGTCTTGCAAGAAAAAAAAAATCAGTTATTAAATGAGGCTGAAACCAAGCCTCTAGATGAACCAACAATTTACAGGAAATTCAAAGGACAGAAGAACCTGTTAAGGGACACCATGGGGACGCAATTAGCAGACTCCAGACCCTGGGAAAACTACCAGACAAACCACATGGTTCCTTCAACAAGTAATTAGCAAGAATAATAGAAAAGAAAGGAGACACTTTCTGAGTAAGGCATTTTTCAACTAATCACACTGTGTGAATATCTAGATCTTAATTCCAAAATATAAAAACTTAGGGATAGAAAATCTGAATAATAACGAAGTATCTGATCATTTTTCCCCCACGGCAGGTTAACAGTTTGGAGGCTATGTTTCCTAAAGAGTCCTTATCTTTTTTTTTTTTTGTCTTTATTATTAAATCATAGCTGTGTACAATAGTGCAATCAAGGGGTACGATGTGCTGGTTTCATATACAATCTGAACTATTTTCATCAAACTGATTAACATAGCCTTCCCAGGATTTTCTCAGTTATTATATGAAGACATTTGTATTCTGCATTTAGTAAGGTTCGCCTGTACCCTTCTAAGATGCACCACAGGTGTGGCCCCACCAGTTACCCTCCCTCCATCCCAAGAGTCCTTATCTTTTATAGGTATATACTAAAATATTTATAGATAGCGGCATACATTCAGGATTTGCTTCAAAACAATAGGAAGAGGAGAAAGGGGCAAAATCAGTCACTGGGGCCAGGTGATGGGTACCCGAGATTCATTACATTATTCTATTGACTTCCGTATATGATAAAAATTTTCCATAATTAAAGGAATAGTCATGAGGCTAGCAGAGGACAGTTTATGCCTCAGCTGTAAAGCTTTTTCTCTCTCTTCCTTTGCTGTCCTGCCTGCCCGGGTAGTCAAAGTGGCCTCTCCTACCACGCCTTCTCTAAGACTCACCCCACGGCAGCTGTGTGTAAAGTGCAAGTCACCCCCACCTAAGCAAGGGGTGATGGCACTGGTGCTGTGACTCCGGTTCTGCAGATCCCAGGCAGGCTTCCTATCCTTCCTGGTGGTCGGTGTGCTCAGGGGGTGCTGAGATGCCCCATGCCTGGGTCCTGAACAAGCAGCCCTAACTTACAGCTCCCATCTCTCACTTCCAGCAGGATACTGGGTACGACAGGGAGAAGCAATTGGTGCTGCCACCACAAGGCACCATCTCTTAGCACGTCATCCTGGGCTCCAGGACTGGGTCTGGTTTAAAAATCTCCTTGTCTCGGGGACTGGGCACGGTGGCTCCCGTCTGTAATCCTAGCACTCTGGGAGGTTGAGGTGGGCGGACTGCTTGAGCTCAGGAGTTTGAGACCTGCCTGAACAAGAGCAAGACCCAGTCTCTAAAAATAGCCAGGCACTGTGGTGGGCACCTGTGGTCTCAGCTACGTGGGACGCTGAGGCAAGAGAATCTGTTAAGCCCAGGAGTTTGAGGTTGCTCTAAGCTATGATGCCACAGCACTCTACCAAGGGTGACAAAGTAAAACTCTGTCTCAAAAAACAAAAAACAAGAACTCTCTGCCTTTGCAGACCATGCCCAGGATGTCACCTAGTCTGTCGAGGCATGGACAGCAGACTGATGTGGCTTCCCAGCTGGAGGGAAGGGGTGGCGAGAGCTTACCCCAGGGCGCCTGCAGGCTCATGTGAAAAACTGGCAACTCAGCGGGCAGCATTTATTTACTTCTACAATAGAGAAAAGCATCTGACCTCTTAAGGAAACAAAAGTGAAGAATTTCCTGCCTGATTGTCCAGCGGGGAATAACAGGAACTGAGCTAGTTAGAGCCAAACAGCACTAAATGATGAGGATGAAGAGGAGGCCTTGGGGGAGGCCTGTGGGTGGGAGTGTGGGGGACCTCAGTTTTGCCTCTCATGTTCCCAACCACCCCCACTGTGAGCTAGGGCTCCTGGCCCACAGGGACCATCGGGATCACTCCCATCCTGGGCTCACTTTTGGGATGATAGCAATGTCTAATGCAGACCTTGAACTTGGAAGGTAGGTGGGATAAACTAGAAAGAGCCTTAGATTTAGAGCCGTATCCCAGGGCCAGAAGCCTTGGGCGCCCTGTGCAGATCACATAATCTGTGCTCTTGGCTCCTGCCCATTCCATGGGGTGTTCTCAAGGCTCATATGACATGATTTCTGTGCTCTGCAAACACAGTGGGGCACTGTCCCTCTTTGGCATAGACAGATCACTCATGAGTACCAGTGTTCCCACCATATGAATGGAACTCCTTGCCCCTCTGAGCAAAGTAAGGCTCAAGGGGTTAAATGACCTGCTTTTGATCACACTGCTAGTGACAGCCAAGGCCTCCTATTTCAGGCTTGTCTGAGGTCCTGCCTGGTCCAGCAGGATCTGTCCTAACCCCTGCAACCTCAGGTCACTCATCATCTTGGGTAAGGCCCTTTCTCCCTGACTTTGTCAGCCCAGGGTGGAGCTGGGGTCCAGACTCCAAAACGGTGCAGCTCGGATAGGTGAAGTTCGGCCGATGTGCTGGGCTGGAGCTGGGATCCTGGGGCCCAGACTCCAAAATGGTGCAGCTTGGATGGGTGAGGTTCGGCCGATGTGCTGGGCTGGAGCTGGGATCCTGGGGTCCGGACTCCAAAACGGTGCAGCTCGGATAGGCGAGGTTCGGCTGACGTGCTGGGCTCAGCCCAGGGTGGAGCTGGGATCCTGGGGCAAGACTCCAAAATGGTGCAGGTTGGATGGGTGAGGTTTGGCTGACCTGCTGGGCTCACAGCAACGAGCTTAGCACTGAGCTTCTAGAGAGAGAAACTACCTGCTTCTGTAGGCCAAGGGCGTAGGGTGAACAAAGCCTGTAGGAGCCTCTGTAGGCCTCATGTGTGAGCAAAATAGTTGTTTTACTAAAAAGGGAAAGGGGAAGGAGGTGCCTTTTTTGCCCTAGGACCCAGCAGGACAGACTCTTCAGCGGACCAGTCCTGCTCCCAGGGCCCAGCCCTGTGGCGAGGTCGGGAGACGGTGAGGCTCCAACCTTCTGCACATGGGAGATGCTGCAAAATGATAAAATCTATCAGGAAAAAAAATCTCTTATGCAAATCAAAGACGAGAAGTTAAACGGGTGGCGGCAATCAGATTTGTTAGCAAGCAGCCATATGCGGGAAATGAGGAGTGCGCTCTGTTCACAAACATTCTCCTCCGCTTTGGAATTATCCACTTTGCAGGCCTGTTAAACATCTGTGGTGAAGGAAAGCGGGCAAGCTACCTGCCCGTCAGAGCGGAGACCAGGAAGGGAGGCCTCTGGCTATGGAGTAGGACGGCCACCCAAGTCCACCCTGTGTCCTGCCAGACCTCTGCCCGAGGCCCCACTTAGAACCTCCCTCCTTTTCTGAGTCCAGACAGGACAGGGACAGTTGTGTGGGTAGTAGTGAGGCCCAAGAGAGTCCTGGCTTCAAAGCACACCTTCTCCCTCTGCTGGCCAGGGGCTCGGTGCCTTTATGTTCTCATCTGTAAACTGGGAACATAACGTCCGCACCTCATAGAGTTGTTTCCTGGGCTCATGAAAAACAAAACACAACAAAACAAAACCCTGCCAGATTTAGAATGCCAGTTCTGGGTCTAAATGCTAACTCTGCAGTTTCTTGGAGATAGTTTTCTCAATAGTAAAGGGGATAACTATACCAATAATACTCCAACCCCACACCCTCGTGGTCTGGTCTTGCCCACTCTCCCAACCTGCTCTCAGGTTACCAAGGGGCATATATGTAAGTGCCTGTGGAGCTCCTGGCAGGCTTGGCCCCCAAAAGATACTGAGTAAATACAGCTACTAGTATCAGTACCGCCATTAGTACTATTAGTACTATTATTAGTACCGTCATTCCTTCCCTGGAAATTTCTAACACTGCAGCCCCTGCTGTATCTCATCCTTTCCTGCTTAGCACCAACCACCAGATCATACGCAGTCGTTACTACTGCCACAAACTGGTCAAGAAGGATTTGGCCTGCTGTACAGATCTGTACATTTTACTAAAAAGGGAAAGGGGAAGCAGGTGCCTTTTTTGCCCTAGGACCCAGCAGGACAGACTCTTCAGTGGACTAGGCCTGCTCTCAGGGCCCAGCCCCGTGGCGAGGCCAGTGCGTGTCCAGTCTATGGAAATGACGTCTGCTTAAGGAGGTAGTCACAGTGAAGGGAGGTGTCAGCTGTGGAGGCTCTCCTGTATTTTACTTACATCTCTTGTCTGTTGTCTGCTTTGTCAACGGTTGTATACCCCAGGCCTAAAGCAGTGCTGGGATATATAGATGCTCAGTAAATCTTTGTGGATTGACCGAGCAATGAGTCATCACTGCCCAACCTGCCTGCTTCTGCTCTGGCACCTGGGCAGTCAGCTCCGAGCACAGGATGAAAAATGCTGGGGGAAGAACCAGGACAAAGACCCTGCCCTTCCACCAGGGCTCATGCTGCACACAGCTGGTCCCACCTGCTGTCGGGACCTGCTCAGCTCTGGTCTTTCTTGCTCCCATCTGGTCTAATCCGATCAGAACTCAGCAAGCAGGTACTGTATGCAAGGTCTCTGCTAGGTCACACCAAACCCCTGCAGGCTCCTCCCTTGCCTCAGCCCAGCAAAGACAAACCTCCCATGGCCAGGAAGGCCCTGGCCGGCTACCTCTAGTCCCGTCCCTGGTCATGGGAACAATCCTTCATCTAGACAAGATATTAGATGCAAAAGTGTTTTGTAAACTAAAGTATTTGGCCTTTCGTTTGTATCTGTGAAGGGGCCATCAGTGCTCTTAGACTAGCCAGCAAGTAGGTTGGCCGAGCATCCAGCACCCCAAGTCTGTGGACTTTGGAGTATTCTTTCCACTATGCGTTGATTTCTGCAGAATGCCCAGGACCTTCTGCACAGCGTACGTCCTCAGACCCGGGAAGCTGGCAGGTGTAAGAACCAATAATTCAACTCGGTGCCTGTGGCTCAACAGGCTAAGGCGCCAGCCACGTACACCTGAGCTAGCCAGTTCGAATCCAGCCCGGGCCTGCCAAACAACAATGACAGCTGCAACCAAAAAATGGCCGGGTGTTGTGGCGGGCGCCTGTAGTCCCAGCTACTTGGGAGGCGGAGGCAGGAGACTCGCTTGAGCCCAGGAATTGGAGGTTGCTTTGAGCTGTGATGCCACAGCACTCTATCCAGGGTGACAGCTTGAGACTCTGTCTCAGAAAAAAAGAAATATTAAAAGAGGACTGCAAGACTAGTGCTTACTTTGGGGTTCCAGGGTAGAGAGGAGGAATAGATCTGAGTGCAGAGGTCAAGAAAAAACCTCAGCTGTACCTGTGGCATTTGACTTCTTTCATGAAAAAGGAAAAAGACTTGAAAGAAATTGACAAAATGGTCAATTATAGGTGGTGGTATCGTGTTTTAAATTTTTTTTTCTAAATAATATGTAAACATAAAAGAAATTTAAATCCATTAATGAGGTATCTTTTTCCTTTCCTTACTCAAAACTCCCCTCTTCCCCTCCCTACTTAATACTTCCTTGAAAATCAAAGTCACTATTTCTACATGAAGTCCTTACAAAAGGATTTTCTTTAAGACAGAGCCTTAAGCTGTTGCCCTGGGTAGAGTGCCGTTGCATCACAGCTCACAGTAACCTCCAACTCCTGGGCTTAAGCGATTCTCTTGCCTCAGCCTCCCAAGAAGCTGGGACTACAGGCACCCGCCACAACGCTATTTTTTGGTTGTAGTTGTCATTGTTGTTTGGCATGCCAGGGCTGGATTCAAACCCTCCAGCTCTGGTGTATGTGGCTGGTGCCTTAGCTGCTTGAGCTACAGGCACCGAGCCACAAAAGGATTTTCTAATGAGAAGTAATACACATGGAACAGGAATTATTTCAATGAATCAGAGTAACCCAAGGAAAAGTATAAAAATACTGGAGCTTTTTAGCTTATGTAGGAAGTGCAAGAAGTAAAACCAGTGCACAAATCAGATGAGATTGTCTCTTAGGACAGTGACAGTCCAGGTGTCTTATAGATCAAGAAAAATTCTGGGGGGATAACGGTTGTTTTGATTTGTTGGTGCTGGGGGCGGGGAAGGGTAATGTGTTTCTAAGGCCTAGAAAATAATCTGAAATTTATCTATCTCCACCCAGGTTCAATGACATCGCAAGGTCAGTTACCAAGCCTTCTGCAATGTTTCTAATAAATCTTCGACTCTGCCAAATGACACACAGACAAGGTTCAGACAAGGCTCCCAAATCACCTGGTATTAAATTTACCTTTCCATGTGAAATAACTCCAATTACACTTTTAAATCCCAAATTATAAAAAAATCTAAAAGCAGGAAGAAAGGGGTAAAATGAAAATGCTCTTGTCTGTAGAGCAAACTGTCCTGTACACTTTGGATTCAAACTTGAAGACCACAAACACCTTGACTCCTTCCACATCTCATCAGGAGATCCTGCTGGTTCTACTTTGCTCCACGCTCAGTCAGCCCCACCCACCCCATCTGAACCCTCAGCCAAGTCTCACCTCCACTGCTGTGACAGCTCCTCAGAGGCTCTGAAGCTGCTCAAGGCTGCTGCTCACCCATGCTTTACCCTCTTCACCAGAGTCCTCTTTAAAATGAGGATCTTCTGATGTTACTATCCTGTTTCAACCTCCTCAATGACTTCCATTTCCCTCTGAATAAAGTCTAAAATTCTTTTTTTTTTTTTGCAGTTTTTGGCCGGGGCTAGTGGTTTGAACCCACCACCTCCGGCATAAGGAGCCAGCGCCCTACTCCTTTGAGCCACAAGCGCTGCCCAAAGTCTAAAATTCTTTTTTTTTTTTTGTAGAGATGGAGTCTCACTTTATCACCCTTAGTAGAGTGCCGTGGCATCACACAGCTCACAGCAACCTCAAACTCCTGGGCTTAGGCGATTCTCTTGCCTCAGCCTTCCGAGTAGCTTGGGACCACAGGCACCTGCCACAACGCCTGGCTATTTTTTTGTTGCAGTTTGGCCAGGGCTCCGTTTGAACCCGCCACCCTCAGTATATGGGGCTGGCGCCTTACTGACTGAGCCACTGACTGAGCCATAGGCACCGCCCCAAAGTCTAAAATTCTTAATATGGCCTACAAGCCTCCCCTCTCCCACCAACTAAAAATCTGGTCTCAGTTTACTTTTCCAATTCCACCCATCACACCCCCCACTCCAGTAACTCCCTCTTACTGCAACCATATTGGTTTTATTTCTATTTCAGAAACATGACTACTTATATTCCCAGTATCTGGCACAGTGCCTGGCACATAGTACAACCTCCTTTAATGAATGCAGGAATGAATGAACAAATATGACAAAAGCCCTTTCATAGGACCAAAAGATCAAGGAAGCTGTATGAAGAAGCACAGGTCTAGGGAAACAGATAAAATTACTGGGGCACATGAGGGCATGGTCTCATGTCAACTCAAACTTTACATCTGGTAAAACTCAAGTTCTATAAGGCAACAGCCACATTTGTCTTATTCACTTATTACATCCTCGCCATCTAATCAGTGTCCAGAACCCAAAAGGCACCCAAATATTTCTTAAAGGCATGAAACCAATCAAAAAGAAAAATGTTTGGGCTGTACCTGTGGCTCAAAGGAGTAAGACGTCGGCCCCATATGCCAGAGGTGGCCGGGTCAAAACCAGCCCAGGCCAAAAACTGAAAGAAAAAAAAAAAAAAAAAAAAAATAAGGCTCAGTGCCTGTAGCTCAAGCGACTAAGGCAGCAGCCACATACACCTGAGCTGGCGGGTTCAAATCCAGCCAAACAACAATGATGGCTACAACCAAAAAATAGCCGGGCGTTGTGGTGGGCACCTGAAGTCCCAGCTACTTGGGAGGCTGAGGCAAGGAGTTGGGGGTTGCTGTGAGCTGTGTGACGCCACGGTACTCTACCCAGGGCAACAGCTTGAGGTTCTGTCTAAAAAAAAAAAAATGTTTAATAAAATATAAGCAGCTGAAGTGGAAGTGCAACACTTACCACAAGGCCAGTTTAAGTCTTGCTTTATTTAAAGTTGCAACAACTTAAATTCAGTCTGTGCTATCACATTTCTATCCTGGCTCTGTTGACATTACAAAAATTTTAAAAGTAACTTATGTCTTGCAGTATGATTCACTCAGAGACCATACTACTCGGGTCTCCATGCAATGCACAAGGGACACTCCTTGTGGGGTACGTAATTATTTCCTCAAAGAAGAGGTGCCTAACTGGTAAATTCAAATGCTCATAGGGGTACAGGTTAGTGATTCTGAAATAGCTTTCCAGGTACACCAGGCCTGAACAGATGAGCAGAGAAGCTGTAGTTAATGTGTTTCTGCCTGTCACAGGAATAAATTACAAATAGGCAGAGGAAGGCACAAATGAACACTGTGCCACTGGATTATCACAGACATCAGTATAAATTCATGTTTAGCTTAATGTATATACAGATGGACAGAGACCTACGTGTATACAGATGGACAGAGATCTATGTGTATACATGGTTTAGTACACAGACAGATATTTTTTAGCTCAATCCACACACAGGACCTAGAAGCAGTGAGATCCAGCAGCAATCAACACATGTATTCAACACTCAGACTAGGTTTCTTTCTTTTCTTTTTTTTTTTTTGAGATGGAATCTCACTTTGTGGCATCACAGCTCAAAGCAACCTCAAACTCTTGGGCTTAAGTGATTCTCTTGCCTCAGCCTCCCAAATAGCTGGGACTACAGGCACCTGCCACAATGCCCGGCTATTTTTAGAGATGGGGTCTTGTTCTGGCTCAGGCTATTCTTGAACTTCTGAACTCAGTTAATCCACCCACCTCAGCCTCCCAGAGTGCTAGGATTACAGGTGTGAGCCACTGCACCTGACTCAGACTTCGTTTCTAAACACCAATCTCTGAAAAAATGAACTAGGGCTTAAAAGAAAAATGGCCCACTACTGGGTATCTACCCAAAGAAAAAGAAGTCATTTAAAAAAAAAAAAAGAAGTCATTTTTTTAAAAAGACACTTGCCCCCAAACGTCTATTGCAGCACAATTGACAACTGCAAGGATATGGAATCAACTAATTGCTTGTCAACTGAAAAGTGGACAAAGAAAATATGGTGTACACACATACACACATACTTATGTCCTGGAGTACTACACAGCGATGAAAAGGAATGAAGTTGCAGCAAATTGGATGGAATTAGACAACATTATCCTAAACGAAGTATCTCACCAACAGAAAAACAAATATTACAGACGGTGCCTGTGGCTTAGTGAGTAGGGGGCCAGCCCCATATACCGAGGGGGGTGGGTTCAAACCTGGCCCGAGCCAAACTGCAACAAAAAATAGCTGGGCGTTGTGGCAGGTGCCTATAGTCCCAGCTACTTGGGAGGCTGAGACAGGGGAATCGCCTAAGCCCAAGAGCTGGAGGTTGCTGTGAGCTGTGACACCACAGCACTCTACCAAGGGCAACAAAGTTAGACTCTATCTATAAAAAAGGAAATAAACAAAAACAAATATCACATATTCTCACATATAAGTGAGAGCTAAACAATGGGCATATATGATCATGAAGCGGTATAATGAACACTGAAAACTAAGAAATGGGGGTGATAGAAGGGTAAGGGATTAAAAAAAAATCTGTTAGGTGCAACATGCACTATTCTGGTGACAAGTGCACCAAAAGCCCTGACTTCAACATTATACAATTCATCCACATAACAAAAAAATACCTGTACACCCAGAAGGAAGGAAGGAAGGAAAGAAGAAAAGAAGGAAGGAAGGAGAAAAATGGCTAATTGTAGGGCTGGGGCAAGGAAAATACAAGATGAACCCACAACACCTTTCACAGTGCCAGAAAGTAAGGCAGTGCTCAAAACGAAAACACTAGGAACACGTCAAAGGACACAGAAGCCAATCTGAAAAGCTCCCAATGGCCAAAGCTGTAACAATGTGAGCAAAAGAATAAATGGCATAGTATTAGACAACAACCCAAAACATAAAATAAAAATGAGTCTGTATTGATACAAATAAATAAGTGGAGAAAAGAGAATCTAAGGATCAGTAGCTCATGCCTGTCATCCTAGCACTCTGGGAGGCCGAGGCAGGTGGATTGCTTGAGCTTAGGAGTTCGAGACCAGGCTAAGCAAGAGCAAGACACTGTCTCTAAAAACTAGCCAGGTGTTGTGGCAAGCACCTGTAGTCCCCAGTTACTTGGGAGGCTGAGGCAAGAGGATCACTTGAACCCAGGAGTTTGAGGTTGCCGTGAGCTCTGATACCACTGTACTCTACTCAGGGCGACTAAGTGAGATGCTGTCTCAAAAAAAAAACAACAAACAAACAGGATTTCTATAAAAATGCTAAAATATGAACAAGCATAAATTAGGAATTATTGTTATTGTCCCATGTTTGTCTGATTTTATTAACCAAGTTTATCATATTAAGTAAATTACATATGCACTAAAAATACTTGTGAACATTTAAAAAATAAGGATCTGGTTCATTTGTACAATCCCACAAAATGGCATTTGTGTAACTTTAGATGTTTACAACTAAACAGTCTTAAATAAATCAGAATGTAAATAAAGCACTGAAACCTTCCCCGCAAAAAAGTAGAATCTAAAAAGGTCAAACTTATAAAGAGATTAGAGCAGGGATTGTGGGGCAGGGGAAATAGAGAAATGTTAATCAAAGGCACGGACTTATACTTTCAAGATGAATACATTCTGGAGACCTAATGTGCAGCATGACGACTACAGTTAATATTAATGTATTAAACAGAATTCACTAAGAGAGTGGATCTTAAGTATTCTTACCACAAGAAAAAAAAGTAACTATGTAAGATGATGGATGTGTTAATTAACTTGATTGTGGAATCATTTCACAATATACATGTACAAGGGCTGCCCAGAAAATATCCAGCCATTGTTAATACTGTATTTTTCATAGTACATGGCTGGATACTTTCCAGACAGCCCTCACATATCAAAATATCACGTTGTATACTTTGACTATGCAAAATTTTTATTTGTCCATGATACTTAACAAAGCTGGGGGCAGGGGTGGGAAGGCAATAACAAAAACAGAAAAAGTATTATGACAAACAGGTTATTCACAGAGTCTCTACTACCTACCTACAAAACATTAACTTACAAGGGAAGAACAGTAACTTACAGTAGAGAAACTGACAGACATCACCTTATGCAAATGACCAAAGTCACCACTACAGTAAAGGATCAAATGATTAGTGTGCTCCTGATGTGATGTACTAAGAACAACATGTTACTTCCAAGACAGTCCAGTTAAAAATGCGTGGCCTGGGGCGGCGCCTGGGGCTCAGTGGGTAGGGCGCCGAGGGTGACGGGTTCGAACCCACCCCAGCCAAACTGCAACAAAAAATAGCCGGGCTTTGTGAAGGGTGCCTGTAGTCTACTTGGAAGGCTTAGGCAAGAGAATCACCTAAGCCCTGGAGTTGGAGGTTGCTGTGAGATGATGCCACTGCACTGTACCAAGGGTGAAAAAGTGAGACTCTGTTTAAAAAAAAAAAAAGTCATGGCCTGAATCTAATCAAGAGAAAAGAATCAGACAAATCCAAATTGAGAAGCATTCTAGCAAATAACTGGCCTGAACCCTTTGAAAAGATCCCAGTTGAAGACAAAAAGAATGAGTAAGAAACTGTTCCAGATTAAAGGAGAATAAGACACATGACAACTAAATGAACTATGTGACCCTGGACCACATAAAGGATATTGGTAGGACAAACTGCAAAATCTGAATACAGTCTGTAGGTTAGATAATGGTATTACATCAATGTTAATTTCCTGATTCTAATCATTGTACTATTGGTTATATAAGAGAATGTCCTTATTTTCACAAAAATACACATTTTCCAAACATTTAGAGGCAGGGGGGCATGAGTGTTTACAACTAAAGACATTTCATTTGAAAATTTTACATAGATATGGCTGGGCATGGTAGTTTACACCTGAAATCCTAGCACTCTGGGAGGCTGAGATGGGAGGATTACTTGAGGTCAGGAGTTCAAGACCAGTGTGAGAAGAGTGAGACCCCCATCTCTACTAAAAAAAGAAAAAATTAACCAGTTGTGGTGGTTCATGCCTTTAGTCCCATGCCTGAAGTCCTACAGCTGAAAAAAGGAAAGGCTGAAGCAAGAGGACTGCTTGAGCTCAGGAGTTTGAGATTGCAGTAAGCTATGATGATGCCACTGCACTCTAGCCTGGGTAACAAAACAAGGCACCGTCTAAAAAAAAAAAAAAAAAAAAATTACATAGATACATATATAAAAGAAATTTTTTAAAGAGAGAATGAATGAATAAGTTAAGTGTGTTAAAATTTAACAGTCATGATAGTGCCCGTAGCTCAGTGGGTAGGGCACCGGCCACATACACCGAGGCTGGTGGGTTCAAATCCAGCCCAGGCTAGCTAAACAACAATGACAACTACAGCCAAAAAATTGCTTGGGGCTCAGCGCCTGTGGCTTAACAGGCTAAGGCGCCAGCCACATACACCTGAGCTGGCGGGTTCGAATCCAGCCTGGGCCCGCCAAACAACAACGACGACTGCAAACAAAAAATGGTCGGGCGTTGTGGCAGGCGCCTGTAGTCCCAGCTACTTGGGAGGCGGAGGCAGAAGACTCGCTTGAGCCCAGGAATTGGAGGTTGCTGTGAGCTGTGATGCTACGGCACTCTATCCAGGGTGACAGCTTGAGGCTCTGTCTCAAAAAAAAAAAAAA
>CAUYRH010160579.1:0-29321 GCA_963574655.1 Perodicticus potto
ATGAATAAGGAAGGCAAGCACACCATTAGTTGAACATAATTAAGATTTATTTTTAATATTTTTGAAATAGAATTAAAATGTCCAGATAAATTAAACACCAATAACAAAAAACACCAAAAAAAAAAAAAAAAAAAAAAAAACCAACTGTATATTTTCTTGGGTTGTGAATTCTTTTACTGACCAAAAAAAAATAAGTATTAACCTCATTTCAAAGGTTTATATTAAAAATGTGAAAATTGGACATTTCCAAATGTTACATAAAGAAAAATGTATTATAATCACAATAATTACAGGATGATATACAGATGCCTCAGTGACATATTTTCAAAATTATTATACAATATACTTTATTGCAGAAAGCTCATCATAAAATAATGGAGCATGAATCAGATTAATCATTAATTTAAACAATTTTTTAATAAAAATTTCAAAATATTAAAGGGGTACAAATGTTTTTGTTATGTGGATACCTTGTTGCAATGCTTAAATCAGGGCTTTGGGTGTGCCTGTCGCTAGAATAGTGCTCCCTGTACCCAACAGGTAAATTTTTATCCTTTAGCTCCCTCTATCCTCCCTTCTTCTTGGTTTCCAGTGATCTTTACATCCCTTAGTGTTCATGTGTACACATCATTTATTTTTCACTTGTTCGTGAGAACCATTGATGTTTTGTTTTCAATTCCTGAGATACTTAGGGCAAATGGTCTCTGGTTCCGTCCAAGTTGCTGCAAATTACAGGATTTCATTCCTTCTTCTGGCTGAGTAGTAGTCCGTGGTATATATATACATCAGATTTTCTTTATCTACTTGTGAACAGAGAGGCATTTTGGTCAATTCAACGTCTTTGCAATTGTGAACTGTGCCACAATAAACATTGCAATGCAGTGTCGTTTTGAACAAATGACTTCTTTCTTTGTGGCTAGACACTCAGCAGTGGGATTGATGGATCAAATGGCAGGTTTACGTTTATTTCTTTGAAGCATCTTCATGTTTTCAATAGAGGTTGTACTAATTCACAGTTCCACCAACAGTGTATAAGGGCTCTGTTCTCTCTCCATGCACATCAACATTTATTTATGTATTTTTGCTATCTAATAACGTCATTCTGATAGGGATAATGTGGTGTCCCACTATAGTTTTAGTTTTCATTTCCCTGATGACTAGTGAGGTTGAACATTTTTTTCTTGGTTGCTGGCCATTTTTCTATCTTCTTTGAAAAACTCCTGCTCATGTTTTTTGCCCTGTTCTTGACAGGGTTGTTTGCTTTTTACTTGCAGATTTGTTTGATTTGTAACAATCTTTGTAAATTCTGAATAGTAGTCTTTTGTTGCATGTACAGTTTGAGAATATTTCCTCCCTTTCATAGAGTTTATCCATTCATTCTGTTAATTATTGCCTTTGCTGTGCAGAAGCTTTTGATTTAATTAAGTTTTATTTATTTATTTTTGTTATTGCTGTATTTCCTATTAGAGTCTTAGTCATAAATTCTTTACCTATGCTGATGTTGATAAGAGTTTTTCCTGCATTTTCTTCTAGAATCATTATGGTTTCATTTCTTATATTTAAGTCTTTTATGCATCTTGAATTTATTTTTGTATATGGTATTGTGCCCTTGTGTAGCATGTAGATATCCAGTTTTCCCAGAAAAATGTTTTGAATAGGTTTTCTTTTCCTCAATTTATGTTGGTGTCTACTTTGTGAGAGATCTGTTGGTTCTGGATACATGGTTTTATTTTTGAGCTCTCTTTTTCTGTCCCATTGGTCTATGGTTCTACATTTCTACCAATACCATTATGTTTGGTTACTATAGCTTCTTGAATAATTTGAAGACATATTTGTGGTACCTCCAGATTTGACATTTTTGCTTTAGATTGCTTGGGCTATTAGGGCTTATTCCCTCTTTGGTTCAAAAAGAAGCTTAGGATTATATTTACTAGATTATTTACTAGATGTATGAAATGTGACATTGGTGTTTTGATGGAGATTGCACTGAATCTGTCAATCACTTTGAGTGGTATACATCCTGTATACCCCTATTTAACATTTTAACTATGTTGATTATGCCAATCAATGAGCAAGGGTTGCTTTTGCACATGTTTATGTAATCTGAATTTTCTTTCACCAGTATTTTGTACTTCTACTTGTACAGCTCTTTCACCTCCTTGGTTAAGTATTTTCCTAAGTATTGTATTTTCCTTATAGTGATTTTGAATGGTATTGAGTCCTTGATTTGACTCTCAGCTTGAATGTTATTAGTATGTAAAAATACTACTGATTTGTGTACAGTGATTTTGTAATCTGAAACTTTGCTCATTCAATTATTTGCATTTTTTGATGGAGGATAATTGCTTGAATTGGTAGATTAATCTCCAATGGATCCAACCCAGTCCATTGGATTTTCAAGCACAGGACCGGGCAAGTCACCAAGGTGCATGGTATTACTTTGGTTGGTATCTGGGCAGGTCACAGGACCCTTGAGGACATGTGGACACAGCTAAGGGAGTAGCAGATCATAGGACGTTGGTATATACTTGAGCGTGTCCTAAGACTGCAGCCAGTGCAGGAAAGTTACATATAGTTGGTAAGTGTCACAGGTCACTTTGCATAAAGGTCACAGGACCTTTATGTTGCTAATTAGGTCATGGGCCTTGGCCAGTGCCTGGGCGGGTTGCAAGACCTGGGCTGGCCTGGAAGAGGTTCATCAGGCACAGGAGCTGGGCTACCAAGTGGGGCCAGGGATATGCATAAAGTTCACCACTGGGTTTGTTGAGGTGGCTGTGGCTCTCCTTCCACACAGATCTGACAGTGGCAGCTCCTGCAGTGCTATTGAGGTAGCAGTCATGGTGCTATTGAGATGGCAATAGCAAATGCTGAGGAGCAGTTGTCACCTGCTCTGGTCAGACACCTTGAAGGCACTCACTGGCCAGCAGTTTGTGGGGGTGCATAGCACCCAGTCATGGTGCACCTGAAATATAGTTATAAATTTTTTAAATAGGTATAAATTTTAAATTGCATGTGTAATTTATAGACATCCTGTATACCTCTAAAATTTGAACAATTCACTGCAATTTTAGGTCTCTTAATAAATGTTTCTCTGGATGTAAAACAAAAAGTCTCCTTGCAGTTGAAGGCAAGTTCAGGTGACTAATATTTGTAATAGGTGGTATTATTACATTGTTTAAATCTTGCTAAGTTTACAGTTGAAAATAAATGAAGTGGCAACAACAACTTAAAATCTAGTTGTTTTGTAGAAAATCCTTTGCTAAAATATTCCGGAGTAGAATATGAAATTTAATGAGTGTAAATGTCAAGCCATGCATGTGCAGAGAGAGTAGTGAGCTAAGTTCAATTTAAATGGCAGTGAATTAGTTAACGGAGGTAAAGAGATAAGGATAAATAACTAGATCCAGTGTTTGAATTCTCATCGCATTGTACAGGAACCAAGAAAGCTAATAAAAAGCTGACTTTTACGGAGACCAATATATTATCCCAAGGATATTGTGCTATTCTGCTTCATGGGAATCATTCCAAATCTGGGATTTATAGTGAAGTTTTGCTGCTTTTCTTTTTTTTTTCAGAGTAATATAGTAGAATTTCAAAGTTTTGTGTAGACACATTAGCTAATTGAGTTTTACATACAGTAAAATAATTCCTTTTCAAAGACATGTAGATAATTTATTTGATAACTGTTTAATATAAAAACTGTGAAATTGATCTAGGACAAAAAGAACGTAGATCGGTTCTACTGAAAGAGATTTCTAGAAACATGAAGCTATATGTCCTAGTGAAAATAAGTCAGATATATTTAATTTCCATTTATGCAGACTGTTTTGGAGTGCTTCATGCCTAACTTTTAGCTTATTATACAAAGCTAATTAACACAGTACAAAAATTTCAGGTTTTGTTTTTGTTTTTGGTGATTTACTTTATTTTGTATCTTCTCTAACATATAAACTACAAAATGATAGAATTTTTAGTCTTTCTTTTTCACTGCTCTTTCTCAGACTTTTAAGAACAGTGCTGACACAGAAAGCTGCTGAGTAACTATTGAATAGACAGGTGGTCCTGCTTCCCTGCAAAGTCTCACTCTCTAACACTGCCCAAGTGTTGATAAATGGGCTGGGTTACATTTTCCTTATGACAGACTTCCATTAGTAGGGCAATGGAAAGGGAAAGGATGGAGGGAAAGGAAGTGTCTCCAGTCACTGTGTCCACCCAGGTCTCGACAGCAACACTGCTGGGTTGGCATTTAGTTAGTTCTCTTCTGCTCTGTTCCTAAAGAGGTTTGGTTTTCTAGACGAATCTTAGAAATTTGGAATTATTTTGAAAATTAGGTGAGATAATGTATGCAAGGGTCCTACACAATATCTGACCATACTACACCCTTGATTTGATTATTTTGCCCCTAGTCCCTTTAAGTGACCCATGAACAGTTTAAACCAGTAATCAGGAAATTAATTCAATACCCATACCATGCTGTAACTAGTAGAAATATAAAACAAAAAGATCATTCTAAAATAAATCTTTCTCTCTTCTACCATGTATAGGAAATACAAGATTCTATAGCCAAGTAAATAGCAAGAAACTGCCTGAGATCGTCATTAAAAAGCATTTACCACTGTTTACCACCTCTTAATCTTTCAAAGCAATCTCCTAATATGATCTGAAAATACATTCTTACTGGATCAGGAAAGAGGCTGTATTTATTGTTCTTATTCAAAAGATGAAGAAACTGACATTTAGAACAGTGAATGACACATCACAGCTTGTTATTAACAAAGGAAAAAAAGAATCATTGTCATCTGATAGCTGGCTCTATCACTTTGAATAGTAAAGCAGTTTTTCTACTAGACTTTTATTTAGCTGTTTTTACCACATATCTGCTTACTCCTTTGCTTTTGGCACTAGGACTTTTTATATTAATGAAATATCACAAGGAAGTCCACAGAATCAAACTGTGCTATTGTGGGTAAGATAGGAATGGGAATATAAAGACCAATCCACTGGGCCTCCTTTTCCCATTCCCTAAAATGGGCACCTTGTTTGAGTGGAAATAGTTTATGGCTTCAAAGAATCTTATTTCATTTCAAACAACAAAGCTTGCTAAAATACTATGAAAGATATATATGTATCTTTAAAAAAGAGCACATGGTCGAATTTCTTGGCCCTTTGCCTTATCTGGGTTTCCTTTCTTTAACATCTACCTTTGGGATGATGAAGCATATCATCTACAGTCTTCACTAAAACTCAGATGACTAGTTTTTTATATTTGGGTAGGCTAGAATAAAATCTACCCTCTTATTGCTAGCAATGCCAAATACACACTGTAAAAACAGCCACGTCTGTCTTAGTCATAACTACAGAATGAACATATAATTGAAACCCCTTGAAAATCAAAATTGCCCTTTAACTGCTTTTGGCCCAAAGATGGTATTAATATAAATCATTATCTCTTTCTCTCTTTTTTTTCTCAATTCCTGTTGCTATTGTTTACTGATGACACCTGTCTTCTAACCTCCCCCCAAATCAAAATCTAATCTTCTGGATAGAATGCATTTCTTAAAATGAGTCTTAGTCCTTAAGTGGTTAAGTTGCACCTCTGGGATCTAACAGAACAATATCAGTCATCTTATGTCAAGAAAAAAATAATGTCTAATCTTTGACAGAAATGAATTACTTCATATGGGACAGCTACATTTGGTCTGATACTTGTTGTCAGCTTCCACTGGGAGATGAGGAACTAAGAAATAGATTTCATCAAATTCTGAGATGGGAGGAAATGAAATCTTAGCAAAGAAAACAAGTTATGCCTCTGAAATGAATTGTACGAGAGAGAAGATACATCAGGTGAAAAGTGAATGTTAAAATCATTCGCCAACAGATGACATAAAACAATTTGGACAGATATTTAAGAACAGAAAACCCTGATATTACTAGTTTATAAAATATTCATATATTCAAGAAAAATAAATGACCTCTAGATTTGGGAATTGCTGTAAACATTCTCTGGTTTTAGTGTTTTGTTGTGTTTTTTTTTTTTTTCATGATACTCTTATTCCTTTCTTCCAGGTACCTGTTTTCTATAGTGTAGGGAAAAAATAGCCTTGTATTATAAAGTTGATCCCTGTAGCTTGAGTATGTTGAAAGGAACTTTACAACACTTGTTTACCTGGATTACTTCAGATTTAAATAAGGAGACGGCATGCACACTCTCCCATCAATAAAGAAGGAAACATATATTTGTCAAAAGACGAAGGGGACCGGACCAGATAGCTTAGGGATTAGGCATGAGATGAAACCTTTCAACTCTTAACTCCCTTCTTGCCATCTGTTTGTGGGAGGTTAACTGTGACAGAAATCTTTAGTATCTCAAGGCTGTTGAGTTGTCTTCAAAGTCTTCATCTGCTTCTTATTAGACAGATGTTCATATTACAGGGAACCTGTTCTGATTAGCGACCAGTGAATTTCTCCCTCTAGGGCACAGTGAAACTTCACAGGGCAGAAAATGCTGTCTCAGGTGCTATTACAGGTAAAATGCCTCTGGTGCTTTATCTTTGACTCAAGGAAGATACTTGGAGGTGAATATTCTACTCTTTTAACTTTATTTAAAACAGCTGACTGCTCAAAGTGAAAAGACCTTAAAAGTGTAGTTTGCAAAATTTAAATAAGATGGACCTCTGTGAGTAGTCCTTACACAAAAGTCTGCACTAGTTTGGAGAAAAGATGCGTTCTTGCATTTTCTTATCTCAAATTCTAGATTTTAAAAAGAGATGATTATATAAATGTTTAAAATGTTTGTATTGATGTATATACAGAAAAGTCCATAAATTATAACTTTTTTGCACAAAGTGAGCACACCATGTAAAAAGCCTACCCATTAACAAATAAAACGCCAGCTCCAGCCCCTGAAAGTCCTGCTTCTCTTCGTTCATTCTCTCCTCAGTTCCTGCCTTCCCCCCAGGGTTTCCCACATCTTTGTTCCAATACTGTTATTTCTTTTGTGATCACTGATATAACTTAGTTCTTGAAGCATTTATGAATTTTGTCTGAGTTTAGGGCTAAAATTTATTCAATTGTAACCAGCAAAATAAAGATATGGGATATGCACATTTGAAAATGAGATTTATAACCTTGAGCCTTGGATTACCTCTGGTCAAAGTTTATTAAGGTTTATACATTTCTTTTCAATCATCTCTTCCCATATTTGTCTGTAGATGAGGTACCAAAAGAAGAGAAAATTAAATGCAAGTTCCAGACCATGAGGAACAAGTCACACAGAGACATGATGAGAAAAAGGTGAAGTGGAAATCACACTGATTCAATGATAGTATTTTATTTCTACCACTTAATTACATTATAATTTTTTTGGCAGAGAATTTAACTCTTCTGGGTTTAAATTGCTTTATACATAAAATGATAGTAATACTAATAACTTGCTGAAGAAAAGTCTGTGATTCAAGGAAGATAGTCTAAAACATATATCTATTTTTCCATATTGTTCTCTCTTCTCACCAACTCTACTCCAAAATTAGAGACTGGACTCTTTTTATCTTTACAAAAGTATGAGTAAACTTCATACAGTACTTATTTTAAATTGGGGAATACAAGATGTGGGAATGTGGGAATGAATATCCCTTTATGCCAAGGTCATAGCCAAAATGTCTATTTTCGAGTATTTCAAGCCATGAGGCAGCACCAGCTTTATTCATTAGCAAGTATCTTCGAGAGGTAGAACACAGACTTAATCTTTCACAGTGTACAGATAAGAAATGAAACCACTGGGCACTTGAGTGATTTATGAAGTAGCAGGTAGAAGTTAGAGGAGAAAAAAAAATTGATCTCTTGTCTGTATTTTCAGGGCTCTTTTTGGGCTCCCTTGTCACCCCTGAACCCATGCGTGCACTTTTGATAGTGGATGGTGTGAATATTGGAGAGACTATATTCTGTCGAAGGGGGAATATGAAAAGAGACAAAAGGGCCCTTTCTTAATAAGCCCTTGACCGCTGGTGTTCAGTTCTCCCAATATTAAGTTCATGGGCAAACTGCTTAATGACAGAAATGTCACTGCCAGAACTTTAAAGAGGTTAATCAATATGGGGCCTCAATCAAAATTTTGCCATTATGTTTCCAAACACTGGAGTCCTCATGGAGACTTTTACATATTCACTGAAACGCTTTTATAGCTTAGAGGTCGGGCTCTTTAAATTGTTCAAGTGTTGCCAACCATCAACAGGTCCCTGCAGATTATAAACAAGGAACAGAGCCACTGTCCTCCTGTTTGATACTTGTTTTCCCAGAAGAGGGCTGGAACTGCTGGCTGAAATGTCAGAATAAAACAAGACCTGCCTATTTTTAGCTTCAGCTCATACAGTTTCCCTCCTCTTTAATCATATATCAAGATTTTAAACCAGCTACCTTTCAATAGGCTCCAAGTAAAGGAGACCTGAAGTCAATATATATGGGAGACAGTTTAATCCAAGTTATTGCAATACACAATAACATTATGATATTTTATTATAGAAATATTCAATTTTGTTTTCCTTCTTTTGGGTTTTATTTTTGGCTATCCTAACTAGTGACCAGATTCTTGGACAGAAAGGTAACCATGGTGCCAAGGGAATTAAGGAATTAAAATGAAGAAAAGAAAAGATGTCAGTGCTAACCAGGAGCTTCATCTCAGGAAATATTCTTGCCTTCTTTATTTTATAACATGATCACAGAATAAGAGAAGGAAGCATGCGCGGTTTCTAGCATCAAAGAAGAAGATTTATTCATTTAATTTTTGTAAATTCACGGTTCGTATTGTATTTGATTGAAATATCACAATTTTATGAATTTATGGTGTGCAGTATGTTTTGACATACCACATATATCACAAAAAAATGATAGCTAATTTATAAATGTGACATCATTAACCTGAGCTAACATATCCCTCATCTTGCTTGGATATCATTTCTTGTGGTAAAACGTTTCATATTTACTCTTTTGGTGATTTTGAAATATATGAGACATTATTATTGACTATAATTGACCATGCTATGCAATAGATCTTAAGAATTTAAACAGTTTCAACTGTAGTGAGGTCTTTAAAGGGGTAGGCGGTGGCAAGAATAACATTAGAGAGATAACTAAATGGTAGTAATATCTCTCATGTGGGTGGAAGTTGATTGGGGAAAATTTTAAGCATAAGTGAGAGTTTGAGCTGAAGACTTGGAAAGAATAGGTACTTCATTCATTCATTCATTCAGCGAACAGTTATGATGCCTACTACGTGCTAAGATTGTGCTCTAGGTCCTAGGGACAGAGTAGTGAATGAATGGTTGCAAAGTTTACATTCTACTGGAGAAAAATAAATAACAACCACAAAAATTTACACGTCAAATAATGGTAACTCCTATGTGAGTTAAGGATGGATAGAAGTGGTTTTAGCTAAGAATAATCACAGAGGTTCTGTCTGTTAATTAACATTGAGCAGATTATATTCTAAATAATAGTCACTGCTGCGTGACTTAAGGATGGATAGAGGTAGTTTCAGCTAAGAAAGAATAATCATGGAAGTTCTTTCTGTTAATTAACATTGAACAGAGACCTAAATGGGGTAATGGAGTGAGCCATACCCAGTGAAAGAGTATTTCAAACAAAAGAAATAGGACATGTACAGACACTAGGTAGGAATATACTCTATAGAGTCCGGGAAGGATACAGAGGACAGGAGGCATGGGCAGTGATGAGGAAAATGGTAGAACCTGCCGGTGGGGGAGGCAAAGACCAGACATTAGCTTATAGGTCATAGCAAGTGGTTCAGGTTTTACTCAAAGTGAGAGGGAGGGTTTTAAACTATTTTAAAAATTCATGATCATCTTTGCCTTAAAAATATATCATTCCAACTACTCTATAAAACTAGATTTTTTAGTTGCCTGGATGGAAAAGTAGAAAGGCAGCCAGTCTGAAAATTATAAAGTATATCTATAATTTATGATATTAATATAATATATAATAATGTATATAATAAATATTCTATGTATAATATATATATTCTACATATATAACTTAAAATAAAAATTATATGTACACACACACATCTATTTTGGGCAGCAGGCAGTGGTGGTTTCCACAGGGATAGCAATGAAAGTGGTTAGCTGAAGCTAGATTCTCCTTTTAAATAAGGACGTCTGACAGGATTTGTGATAAACTGAATGTGAGGTGTGCAAAGGAAGAATCAAAGATGCCAAGGCTTTTGGCACAAGGAAATGGTAGGAGGAAGTTGCCATTGATCAAGTTAGAGCATACTATGAAAAAAAATGGATTTGGGGAAGCCTGGGAGAAGGCATGTTTCAGGTGTATCCAGATTTCAAGTTTAAACAATTTAAATTTGAGATCATGTTTATATATAGATTAGATAGATAGATAGATAGATAGATAGATAGATAGATAGATGATAGATAGATTGATCAAATCAGTAGTTGCTCAATATGTGAGCTGAGTTCAAAGAATAAGTCTGGTTTTATAAATGGAGTGTCATTAACCTGTATAGATTAGTTTAAAGCCATGAGTCTGACTGAGTTCACTTAAGAAATGAACAAAATGGTAGTTTGAATGAATTTATTAATAGATTGAAAGATTTTATTAATAAATTTGTAATAAATAATAGGTTGTCTCTAAGATCCTTTTAAGCCCCATGATGCCTTGAAATCTAAAAAAAAAAAAAAAAAATGTAATTACAGGCAATTTTAGATGTGTTTATAACATTCTCCAGGCTTAGGGTCCTGGGAATCATTTTCGATGGCTCATCAAACTTCAGGCAATGAGTTACAGCACTGTTAATCTGGGCTTTGCAAGAGAACTGGTTAGAGCAGTTTGCATTTAGTCTTGTATACCCAAATAGTCATTGTCTTCTGTCCATTGTTCTTAACCCCCCTTCAATTGTGTGACATTATTTCATCCATTTCCTAAGATTACGTACCAGATACTGCAGTACATTTATGGTGAAATACTGATTAATTTGTGGGAGCATTTGGTAGAGTTAATAAATCAGTGTACAAAAATAATAACCTCTCATTTTAAAATAACTGCCTAAATCTTTTGAAACCGTCTAAACCTTTTGAAACCATATTCCAAATCGCATTAATTCCTTGGAATTTTAATATGGAAAATATTAAATTAAATTGATTTCTATACTTCAAGACTTTGGGGGCCCTTTAATAAATACATGAGCTTTGTAACTGCAAGAAAGAGTAGAAAGCTACATATAATTGTTCTCACCTCTAATTGGTCTTTAAATTATTGTGCAGTATGTTGTAAGTCTAGAATCTCAAGGAATAATTTATTCAATGGAAAAAAATACATATTAACTATTCATTATTCTTTAATTTTGGAAAACAAAAAAGATCTCTATTTCTGTAAGCATTGCCGAAGGACAGACACTATGCTTTACATAAGTCCATCTCATTTATTTATACATGTTGCATCTAAAATTATTGTCATGTTACAGATCAAGGAACAAAAGGAAGAAAAATAAAGCAACTCACCCAAGGTCACAGAGTGAATAGGTCAGGGTTCTACAGTTCAAACCCTGATCCTTTCAGAGGCAGATCACCAAATTCAGTGGTTCTCAAAGAGAAGACTAGAAGTACACTAGGACTATAATTTCAGAGTTACCTGGAAACATAATAAGAAAAACAAATTTGGTCCCATGTACTTTGTACTTCAACAAACCTTCCAAGTAATCCTAATACATAATGCAGTATGAGAACTACTGACTTAAATCATTGCAGCAAATTGAAATACTACTGAGGTGGAAGATAACTAGATTAAAATAAGTACCTATTTATTCTAAATTAGAGAATCTTAGCTTTTATTATAAATCAGAAACACCTGTGGAATTTATGAAACACAAAAATGACCTTCTAAATCCTGAATATCTGAGGTGAAACAGGTGTAAAAGTTTATAAAAGCTCCACAGGTGGGCGGTGCCTATAGCTCAAAGGAGTAGGGTGCCGGCCCCATATATTGGAGGTGGCAGATTCAAACCTGGCCCCAGACAAAACCTGCCAAAAAACAAAAAACAAAAAACAAAAAAAACGCTCTACAGGTGATTTTGACATGTTATCAGAACTAAGTTTTGCGTAGAAATCAGAGGGGGACATGCATTTGCTATTCAATATCAGAGCTTCCCAAACTTCACTGTGTATTGAAACACTTAGGGAATATTATTAAAATGAGGATTCTGTTCCAATAAGTCGATGGTAGGGCCTAAGATCTTGCATTTCTATCAAAATTTAGTTGATGTTGATGCTATTAATCTGAAAACACACAAGTTGAGTAGTTATGATTTAATTTTCCCTTGCAATTTCTCATTTTGTTAAACCTTACTCTATATTAAATAGCTATAAAATTAAAAGCTTAAATTTATTTAGGAAACCTCTCTAGAGGAATTTTAAGTACTCTGACACAATGTGTTAATATTTTATTCATTAAATTTTACTGTTACATGGATGCTGACCCGTCTACATGGTCTACCTGTAACTAGTTTAGTAAATAGATACAGGAATGTTTAGTGCAAAGCTGAGTAAATCCCAATGACTTGGTTATTCCATAAGGGTTATACTTCCACTTAATAGGAGGGACCCTATTCTAACATACAAATATTTCCTAGCAATATGACTACTTCTTGTGCTACTCCTGTATGTAGGGAGGGGTGGAAGGAAACTAGGTTTGCCAAAGAAGATTTCCCAGCAATGTCTGATGATCTTACACCAATCTAAGATTCAAAGACTGACTGGTAGAGTCACAGTAACTCAAGCAGGTGGCCCTAGAGCCCCCAGTTTTGACTGCTATAATACATCAACCTCTTTTTTAATTCCCTAAGGCAAGAATTCCCTCAAAGTGGTGTGAATATAGAATTTCCATCTAATCTTTTCTTTTTAAATGTATTTTGGGGGAATGGGTTCAAAATGGCAGATAAGAGACATTGCTTGTTAGAAAGTCCAGCTAGAAGGCAGAATATTGGACTGAGGAGAGTGGAGAACAGATGAAGCTTAGGTATGGATCACCAGGGCAGACAACAGAAATATCTAGGGACCCCACTAAGAATAACTGCAAAGCTGAGAAAGAAGAAAATCGAAAAGAGAAGATTGCCACACAGAATAAGCCCAGAGTGGCTTAGAACCCAGTGAAAGGGCAATGGGGTGGCTCCTGTCCCTAACCTAGATGCTTAATGAGTAGCAGGGCACAAAATATATTGGAGGCCCATCTGTCCTCCACTGCCGAGGCACAGCAGCAAAATTAGACTAGTGGGGTGAACAAGCAACCCCCAAGAGCTTGAGTATCCAAAAGGGACACCCTAAGGGAGAGTACCATGAGAGACCAGAGTGCTGGGTTTAATGTGCCTGGACACTTCCTCCTCTGCACTTCCTCTATTCACGTAACTGGCACCAGCTGCTAGATATGGCCCTTCCCCCCAATTACAAGACTTAAGAGTAGTCAGAACCAAAAATCTCAGGAGGGGCTAACCCTAATAGTGGACTGTACTGTATACAAGTTCCTGGCTGAACTTGCCATGGAGAGGGGCGCAACTTTGTTTTGAGAGTTTCCTACTTAGTGACATTTCACCAGAACACGTGCTAATGGCTTAGACAGGTGGGCTGAACCCTTTTCCCCCTGTACATAAGAGCAGTGCAGGAAGATGCAGGGGAGAGGTCTCAGTCCTAGACTTGAGTAAGGGGGAAGCTCCCACAGATATATCCCACAGGAAAGTGTGAAAAGTGCTGAGGAATGAGGATCTTGTGCCAACCTTAATTCCCACCCCTGCTGGAGCATCACCATCTTGGATAGAAGTGTGTTACTCCAGAGTGAATTACCCTAGCCCCTCGTTCCCAAGATAGCCAAATGTCTTGGGTTCATGGGCTGAAAGGAAGTAGCGTTCCCTCCACACTCATTACAATAAAGAGTGCAGCTTGAGGCAAGGAACTCTGCTTCTCCCCAACAGGAGCAGCCTGTGTAGATAGAGAGGCCTATCTCTCTCCCTCTGGTGTCTTGTGTTGGAACAAGGGTTCACATGTTCTACAGAGACACATACCAGTGGGTCAGATATACAGACTGAGTTCTTGGGCTAATGTCTGGTGGTTAGGGAATTCACACAGACTGATCTGATGGGAGGGTACTGTAGGGCTCCAGGGAATAAGGATTAGAAAGGGCACTCACCCAGCCCAGCAGAGAAACTGTGCTAGTGGACAAGGGCATAAAGAGCTTGTCCTCGTGTCTGGGTCCTCAGCACTTAAGCTAGTAGTTTCCCCCACCCCACTCCGGACAACCTTTCTGGCCCAGAGAGATTGCCCTAAATGTCATACCAGCAGCTCCCCCTAGCAGTCAGAAAAGCAAACAAGGCTTGGCAAAGCCTTTTGGGCTCTTAAAATCCAGCTATGATCTGTGTTGATCTGTGTTACAAGGTTCCTCTTAAACCTTGAGGCATTCATGGGTCCCACCTGGGGAACCAAAGACACAAAAGAATATATCAGCAGCTAACTCTTCCACTCAAACTTCAATCAGTGACAGGGTGAACAACCCCACAGGTAAGCAAAAAGGTAGTGGCTGATTCATACACAAAAGTGCCACTTCCTGTCTCATAGATTAAGCTGGGGGACCTAACTCATTACACACTTTTGGGAAGAGAGGAAAATAGATGTTCATGAAACCTGTTAAAACAACCCATGGGCCACTCGGGACCAGCACTTTTCTCCCTGGCATGGTAGGCTTGGATCTTTGGATTCCCAGAGTCAGGACCATAATCCTGGACCAGCACCACAAACTGTCAATCTAGAGGCCAGATTAGAAGTTGTCAGCAAAAGAATCCAGAAACATGAAAAATCTGGGTGAAGGACATCCCTAAAAGAAAACTGTAACTCATTACGAATGTAACCAAAATGAGAATATTGAAACAAATGATGAAGAATTTTGAAAATGTATTATAAGGAAGCTCAATGAAATACAAGAGAAAATAAAAACCCAACAGAAATAAACCACAAAAACAATGCAAGAAATGAATGAAAAATTCACTAAAGAAATCAAATTATTAAAAAATGCACATACAGATCTTCTGGAAATAAAAATTAATTCAAGGAAATATAAAACACAGTGAAAAGGATTAAGAATAGGCTAGATTGGCCAGAAGAAGAAAACTCAGAGCTTGACGACGGCACCTTTGAATTAAATCAGTCAGTCAAAGAGATAGAACAGAGAAATAAGAAAGGACAAAGCCCAATGGATTACGTTAAGAGGTCTAACATAAGAATCATAGGCATTCCTGAGGGTGAAAAAGAAAATACGCAAGGTTGGAAAATATATTTGAGGAAACAATTAAAGAAAATTTCCTTTGTCTTGATAAAAATCTAGATATTCAAGTACTAGAAGCTCAATGGACTCCTGGAAGATTTCTTCAGCAAGAGGCTGTCACCACGAGACATAGTCATCAGACTGGCCCAAGGTAACGCTAAGAGTAACTCCTACTAGATATGAAGTGAAAGCAGCAGGTAACTTACAAAGTTACTCATCAGACTAATTGCATTCTTCTCATCTGAGACCTTACAAGCCAAAAGGGATTAGGGCCCCATTCTCAGTGTTCTGAAACAGAATAATGGCCAGCCTAGAATTTTGTCTCCTGGAAAGTTAAATTACTTATATAAGGAAGATATAAAGAATTTCTCAGACAAGCAAATGATGAGGGAATTTGTCAAAACCAGACCTGTCCTGCAGGAAGTACTCAGACCTACACTATATACTAATCAGTACAGTAGATACCCAGCAGTGTAAAACCACCCAAACTAAAGTTCAGAGCCCAGATACCACATGTCCTCAAGAGATAAAACAAACCAATAGAGTTCTACTCAACAGGATGAACAGAAATCCACCCAAGTTCTCAATTTTTTTGATAAATTTAAATGGCTTAAACTTCCCTCTCAAGAAACATATCTTGGCTGATAAAAAAATACAAGTATCTGCTCTTACCAGGAAACAAACCTAACCCACAAAGATTCGTTCATACTCAAAGTGAAGAGATGGAAATGAATTTTTCATGCAAATGGAAACCAAAAGAAAGAGGCATAGCCATTTGCATATCAGATAACATACTTCAAACCCACAAAGTAAAGAGAGACAAAGATGGTTTTAATATAATAGTAGAGGGAGCAATTCAACAAGAAGCTATAAAAATTCAAAATATTTATGCAACTAACAGAGGAGGACCCAGATTTATAAAGTAAACCCTACTACATTTAAACAAAAAATGAACAGCAGCATCATAATAGCCAGGGACTTCAACATGTACTGACAGAACTGGGAAGAGCCTAAATGGAGAAAATAAACAAACACTAGACTTAAATGGGACTTTGGAATAAATGGGCCTACCAGACACTTACAGAACTTTCTTCCCCCCAAATACTGAATATATATTCTTCTCATCACCACATGGAATATTGTCTAAGATTCATCACATCCCAGGCTATAAAACATGTATCAACCAGTTTAAACAATAGAAATCATACCACGTATCTTATTAGACCACAGTGGAATAAATTTAGAAAGCAATTGCAACAGAAATACTCAATTCGACACAAAATCATGAAAATCAAACAACCTACTGCTGAACAATTGTAATGTCAAGAAGGAAATGAAGATGGAAAACGTAAGATTATTTAAACTAAATGACAAAGGGACACAAGTTATCAGTGGGATTCAGGAAAAGCATTCTGAAGAGGAAAATTAATGGTCTTTAAAGCCTACATCAAAATGACAGATCACAAATCAATAGTCTAATCAATCACCTGAAGGAAATAGAAAAGAAAGAGCAAACCAATCCCAGATCCACCAGAAGAAAAGAAATAGCTAAAGTCAGAAAAGAACTAAATGAAATCTTTAACAAAAAATTATAAAGAAGATTAATGACTTAAGAACTGTTTATTTGAAAAGATAAACAAAATAAACAGACCTTTGGTAGGTTAACCATAAACAAAAAAAAAAAAAGGACTTTAATAAGATCAATCTGAAATTTAAAAGGAAGACATTACCTTTGATACCATGGAAATGCAAAATATCATCTCTGAAACTACAAAAATCTTTATGAACATAAACTTGAAAAAAACCTAGGAAATGGACAAAGTACTGGAAACGTACAGCCCATAGGCTCAATCAGAAAGAAATAGAACTCCTGAACAGACCAATATCAAATAGGAAAATTGAAACAGCAACAAAAAGTCTTTGAACAAAGAAAAGTTGCAGACTAGATGGCTTCACAGCTGAATTTAGCAGACCTGCAAGAAGAACTTGTACCTGTATTGCAGAAATTATTTCACAGCATTGAAAAGGAGGGAATCTCCCCAACTCCTTTTACTAAGCCAGTATCAATTACCTTGATTCCAAAGCCAGGAAAGGACACAACAAAAAAAAAGAAAACCACAGACAAATACTCTTTACGAATATTGTAAAAATCCTCAATAAAATACTAGCAAATAAAATTCCACTGCACATCCCCCCAAAATAATAATAATAATCCACTATGATCAGTGGACTTCATCACAGGGATACATGAATGATTGAACCTATACAAATCTATAAATGTGATTCACCATTTAAACAAAAGCAATAACAAAATCCACATGATCCTCTCAACAGGTGCATAAAAACGTTTGGCAAAATTCAGCACTCTTTTATGATAACAATTCTTAAAAAATAGGCACAGAAGGAACATATCTCAAGTTTATAAAATCCATATATGACACACCCACAGTTAACATTATACTGGATGGGGAAAAATTGAAAGCAATCTGTTTCAAATTGAACTAGGAACTAGACAAGGTTGACCTTTGTCACCATTTTTCTTCAACAGAATACTGGAAACTTTAGCCAGAGCAATCAGGAAAGAGAAGGAAATCAAGGGTATCTAAATAAAGAACGAACAGGTCAAACTATCATTGCTGATGATATGATCTTATATCCAGAAAACCCTAAACATTCTGCCAAAAGACTTTTGGAATTGATAAATAAACTCAACAAATTATCAGGTTTCTATGTCAATGTACATAAGGCAGTACCATTCCTATACACTAATAACAGTCAAGCTGAGAATCAAATCAAAGACTGAATACCTTTCACAATAGTAAAAACAACAAAAAAAAAATGCCTAGAAATATATTTAACAAAGGAGGTGAAAGTCCTTTACTGGGAGAGGTATCAATAAATGAGGAAGGAAATTGCAGAGGATATAAACAAATGGAAAAACTTGGATGGGCATAATCAACATGGTTAAAATGGCTATAGTATCCAAGGTGATCTCAAGTCAATGCAATCACCATTGAAATCCCAATGTAATGTTTTGCAGATCTAGAAAAAATAATCATATGCTCTGTGGAATGAGGAAAGAGGCCAAATAACCAAAGCAACCTTATACAAAAAGAACAAATCAAAAGGCTTCACTTTATGAGACTTCAAGCTACACAACAAGGCTATTATAACCAAAACAGCATGGTATTGGCACATGAACAGAGACATGGACCAATAGTTCAGAACAGAAATATAATGCGATATTCATATTGCCATCTGATATTTTACAAAGCAGAGAGTATTATACTCAGTTTGACCTCCTCTGCCCCCATTTGGATGCCCTTTATATCCTTCTCTTACCTGATTTCCTTGGCTAGAACCTCCAGTGTTGAACAGTAGTAATAAAGGACTTTCTTGTCTGGTTCCAGTTCTAAGTGGAAAAGCTTTCAATTATTCCATTCAGTATCATATTAGCCGTGGATTTGTTGGCTAAGAGATTACAATCAGTTGAAGAAATGTTCCACCTATATTCTTAAGGATGCTGAATTTTAGGATGCTGACTCCTCAGAAAAGGATGCTGAATTTTATCAAATGCTTTTTCTGCATGTGGTTTTGGTTTTGCTTCTTTTGATATGGTGAATCACATTTATGGATATGCATAAGTTAAACCAGCCTTGTATCCTTGGGATAAAGCCTACTTGATCATGATGTATAATTCTTTTAATGTGTAGCTGTAATCTATTGGCTAAAATTTTATTGAGTATTTTTACATCTATATTCATTAGTAAAACTGGTCTGTAGAAGACATTAACAAATGGAAGGGCATACCATGCTCCTACCTGGGAAGAATCAACATTGTTAAAATATCTATAATTCCCAAAGCAATCTACAGATTTAATATAATCCCCATTAAAATACCAACATCATACTTTGAAAAACTGTAAAAAATAGTTCTTAATTTCATGTGGAAACAGAAAATAACCCATATAGCCAAGGCATATTTTAGTGATAAAAACAAAGCCAGAGACATCGCTCTACCAGACATCAGGCTATATTACAAGTCTACAATGATCAAAACAGCATGATATTAGCACAAAAATAGCAACATAAGTATTTGGAACTAAACAGAAAACCAAGAGATGAAATCAGTCTCTTATAGCCATCTGATCTTGAATAAACCCAACAAAAGCATACACTGGGGAGAAAGAATCTTTATTCAGTATATGGTGTTGGGAGAATTGGATAACCACATATAAAATACTGAAACTGAATCTGCACCTTTCACCACTTTCAAAAATTGATTGAAGATAGATAAAAGATTTTTTTTTTGAGAGACAGAGTCTCATTATCACCCTCATTAGAGTGCCGTGGTGTCACCCATCTCACAGCAACCTCCAACTCCTGGGCTTAAGTGATTCTCTTGCCTTAACCTCCCAAGTAGCTGAGACTACAGGTGCCCACCACAAAGCCTGGCTAGTTTTTTGTTTTTTGCAGTTCAGTTGAGGCTGGGTTTGAACCCACCACCTTTGGTATATGAGACCAGCGCCCTACTCGCTGAGCCACAGGCGCCACCCGAGATGGATAAAAGATTTAAATCTAAGTCATGAGATGACAAAATTCATAGAAGAAATTCTGGGAAAAACTCTTAAGAATGTCAGCTGGGAGAAAGATTTTATGAAGAAGACTTTAATGGCAATTGCAACAACAAAAAATAGAAAATGGAACTTTTCCAACAAAAACAGAAAATGGAAGAGCTTCTGCACAGCTAAAGATACAACAATTAAAGCAAATAGACAACCTTCAGGATAGGAAAATATATTTACATATTGCAAACCTGACGAAGGTTTGATAACTAGAATTTACAGAGACCTCAAATTATTCAACAAAAAGAGCAAACAGTCCCATCTATCACTGGATAAGAGGCATGAACAAACCCTGAGATATCACCTAACTCCAGTGAGAGTAGCTCACATCACAAAGTCCAAAAGTTACAGATTCTGGCACAGATGCGGAGAGAGGGGAACATTTGCACACTGTTGCTGGGCCCCAGAGTAGTATGGCCTATTTGGAAAATAATATGGAGAATCCTCAAAGAACTCAAATTAGACCTTCCCAGTACTATGCATCTATCCAAAAGAGAAAAAAATCACTTTATCATAAGGACATTTGCACAAGATTCTTTATCGGAGGTGAATTTACAATCACCAAGATGTGGAAACAACCTAAATGTCAATCAACTCCGGAATGGATTAACAAACTGTGTGATATGTATACCATTGAATACTAGTCAGCCATAAAAAGATGGTGACTTTATATCTTTTGTATTAACCTGGATGGAGTTGGAACACATTCTTCTTACTAAAGTATCACAAGAATAGAAAAGCCAATGCCCAACGTACTCAATACTAATATGAATCCAGTAGATGATCTAATTCACACCTTCAGAGGGGAAATATTCATTTCAATTCAAGTTGGTGGGAGGGGGTAGAAGAAGGGAGGGGGAGGGGAAGTTAGGGATACTCCCACTTAAGGGGCACAATGCAGGATTGTATGGCACACTTTTTGGGTGCAGAATGTAACTTCAAATGAGACTCTAGCTAACGAATTCAATTGTGACTTGAATGTTTGTACCCTCACATTAACCTGAAATAAAATGTGTGTGTGTGTGTGTTTGTAAGATAGTTAGTAAAATTTTTCTTTGGGTGCAGAATGTAACTTCAAATGAGACTCTACCTAACAAATTCAATTATTGTGACTTGGGTGTTTGTACCCTCACATTAACCTGAACTAAAATGTGTCTGTGTGTGCGTGTTTGTAAGACATTTAGTAAAAATTTTCTTTAATATTCTATCTCTTTAAGTCTTTTAAAACTCTTCTAAAAATTTCACCAACACAAAATGACTATCACCTCTTATAGAACTGAGATTTAAAATGACCTCAAAAGGTGACACAACCCTTAAAAAATGGTTATATATACACATATATTCTATATGCATCTATATGTTATAGTATTTAATCTTCCTATATTATTAGTATGTACTGAATTTGTTTTTCTTTTAACTTTATGCTTTGCACATTATTCAAATTATATAATTCTATATTCTAGAAACAGTTTAGAAAAAATAATTTAAATCATGATTTCTTAAGTTATTCTTCCTAAGTCAGGTTCTATTTATTGCTCCAGGCCTTTTCAACTAATAAATACATCAAGACATTATTTGAACCATTTGAAAAAGTGTGTAGTAAATTTAAGCAAGCTAAAATATTTATTGAGAATATCTTAAAATGGACTTTCAATTAAGTTCTCTATATTTTCTAAAGATAATATCAATTCCATTATTCAATATGATCATTTTTATAGAGTTTCTTTAAACATCCATCACTTAACCAAATGGCAAGAAATTTCCAACAGAATAATTTTTGATGTGCCTTACAGTGCATTTCTAGAAAATTAGGGTCTTTCTCTTCAACAACAGCAAAAATAACAACAGATCTTGAGTACTTAAAAGGCACTAAGCTGTGCCTTATAAGTACTTGCACAGATTTTCTTATTTACCATTTATAACAGAGTAAAGTTCCCTCTGTCTGCTCACCATGATACCCTACCCCTTGGTTTTCTTCCCGTCTGGAAGCAGTATCTTGTTTTGAACCACCAGGTTTGTGGTAACTTCCTATGAGAGCCCTAGGAAACAAAAGCATCCCATGCCTATTCTTTTCTCTCCTTCATTTTCCCTACCTCCTCTGACCTTATAACATAACAAATATATCCTGAGGAATCAACAGTTCCACTGGAAATATAAGCCTCTGCTCTGTGCACAAAATGTCTACCTGTTCTGTGTCTCTGCTTGGCTATTTAACACTCAAAATCAGTGTCTACAAAACCTCTTAATTACCAAGCCCCTCAAAAAAGAAAAACTGATTTCCCCTCAGTCTTATTTATGTCAGTTTGTTTCTCTAACACTTCCACAGGTTTGTAGAGAAAATTAAAATAATTCTCCATTTGTTTCCTGTCATATCTCATGTCTGATCTATCAACACTCTAGTGATTCATGACTTACAAAGACTTCTCAAGGTAAGCTGTGTCTCCTTATCTCCCTTACCATACACATATGTTCTACTTTTGCTGCAACGTCCTCCCTCTTCTTATTGGTTCCTTAATCCCCTAGAAGCTCTTCTCATACAGGAACCAAAGAGATCATAGAAGAGTCAGACTATGTCATTCTCATGCTTAAAATGATCAAATGGCTTTCTGCTGCACCTATTATAAAACATAGTTCCTTATCCTGACCTATGAGGGTCTATAATGTGAGGGCTTGCTTGCTTTTGTTGTCACTGCCCCACCTCATTTTGGTAGGACTCGGTTTCAACCCTCTTAGCCCTTATCACAATGGGCTTTCATATACTTACATGTATTTATTACCATTTCCTACTCACTAAACTATAAGCCAGTGAATATTAATATTGTGTGTTTTCATGCCAATAAATGCCACGATCTGGAATAGTACCTAATACTCTGTAAGAATTTTTGAATAAATTAAATAATAAAAAAAATGATTGGTATATCTAGTCCAGTTCTCATAAAAGCTCTCTTCTCAATAATCAATTTTTCTAATATCCAAAGATAAACCATGTTTAAATTTAGAGAACATCATAAAGTCATAGCATTTAATAGAGCATTTCCCTGGTAAGTCTTATGTTGGGGATGACTGGTTTTATTTTCTTTTTGTTAAATGAAATTCTTGATTGTAATATATACTGTTTTGATTGACATTGACATCAAGTACAGGAGTATTTATAGATTTGTGAGGTGCACATATGCATGTAAGTTTCTGAAAATGGGTAAAAATTAAAAACTTCATGCCCTAATGATTAAAGAAAAATGGCAAAGTTTGGATTCAGCCAAATTTGTTAATTATCATAAATATGCTGTTGATTTTTGTTATATACATTTGTTCTTTAGTGTATAGAATTGGTTCAAGGACCCCTACCATCATATACCCACATCCATACAGACTCAGGTTCCATAGTCAGCTTTGTGGAATCTGTGAAAAGTGGGTTTGACATCCTGAGAATACTGCATTTTTGATCCACATCTAATTGAAAAAGAATCTGTATATAAGTGGACCCATGCAGCTTAAAGCAGTGTTATCCAAAGGTCAGCTGTAACTCTTCAGTCATGTTTACTCCAATTAATATGTGATGGTTAATTTTACACATCAATGTGCCTAGGTTACAGTAGCCAGTTGTTTGCTTAAACACCCATCTAGATACCACCGTGCAGGTATTGCTTAGATGTGACTAACATTTAGATCAGTAGAGTTTGAGTACAACAGATTACCTTCCATAATGTGACTGGGCTTCAACTGATCAGTTGAAACCTTAAGAGAAAATATTGAGGTCCTCAAGGAAAAAGGAATTTTGCCTCCGTACTGACTCTGAACTCAAGACTGTCACATCACCTCTTATATAGGTCTCTAGCCTATTGATCAGCCCTGCCAATTTCAGACTTGCCAACCCTTGCAATTTTGTACGCCCAATTCTTAAGATAAATCTTTCTCTTTATATACCTACATATCCTATTGGTTCTGTTTCTCTGGAGAACCTTAACACACCATGTAACCCATATATGAAAGAAAAGCTTCTAACAATTTTACTTGTCTTTTTATTTTATTTGTTAAAGCAATCACAAAGGTACTGTGAGTTTCAAGCTGAGGAGAAATAAAATCCACATCTTGATAGAAAGTATCAAGGTTCTGGAAGATCATGGCAACTCCCAAACTGGCAATATTGCCAAGGTCATTTCTGCAAAATACAACCTGACACATAGTACCTTTTCTGCTTTGTGATTTTCCCCTGTTTTATTAAACCAAATACTTCATTTTTCCCCTTCTTTTTCCAAGAAAATTCTACTTTCTTAGTGAAAGTTTCATTTGTCAGCACTTTCTCTCTTTGAAACTACCCATCACTTAACAGGTCTGACAATTAAGTGTGCAAACTCATCCTGGGAAATGTACCATCTACCACATTGCTGAATATCACTACAGTCACCTTCAAAGTACTCAACTTGGGAAGCTGTGCACTGACACCCACACTCAGACCACCCTTCAAAGACAGTTTGGAGTACTTTTTTCAGAATGATCAGAAGTGACATCATACAGTACACAAAATCACACAGCAATAATGAATGCCACTCAGCAAGATGCGGCCACACATTGATACAAGCACACCTGTGAGACACTGATATACTAAGTTTATGAAACCTTACTGAGCTGTTTGTACAATGCTGTCAATGCGGGCACAAGTTCATGAACTTAATTGTCAGGCCTTGCACAATGGCAGCTCTGATGGTGATTTCAGAAAAAGAGTTCCAAATTGGCTTTGAAGGGTGAACCAGAATACTTTAACAATGAGGTATGTAGCTCTTTTACTAGGCTGAGTTTACAAACTTAATTGTCTGACTTTGTTTCATCAGTGTTGTTTGACATTTCATTGTCACATTATGTATTGTGCTTTGTTGTAACTGTGATATCCTAAGATTATATTGTAACTAGAGGTCAGAATAGTAAAAGTGTATGGGCTCTGGAATTGGGCAAGGTTTAAACCCACTTTGCTACATGTTAGTGGGATGGTTAACAAATTTCTTAATCTCTCTGAACCTGTAAAATGTGTATAATAGTAGTAACCATCCCATGGTATTGTTATAAAAAATAAATGATAAAATATCTATAAAGTGTTTTTACAATCATACCTAGAATTTAATGTTCAGTTTTTAAAAATTTAATTTAAAAAATTCTTTTTTCGGATCAATACAATAGAATAGAGTTACATTGTTTACATTTCCAAGGTGAAGTCCTAGTTGCCACTGAGTCTTCCACCCAGATCGTGTGCCAAGCACCCCTACATTATATCTGTCAGGTAGGAACACACCAAGTTTCCTCCTCCGCTTCTCCCCTCCCCCTTCTTGAATTTAACTCATGCACACCTGCAGTTGTTCATCTCCTGGTTTCAACATAGTATTGAGCACCTGGATGCTTGCTCTTCCCTTCTTGAGATACATTACTTAGGAGAATGTTCTCCAAATCCATCCCGACAAATACAAAAGATGCAAAGTCTCCATTTTTTTATGTCTGATTTGTATTCCATGGTATATATATACCCCACAGTTTATTATTCCATTCATGTATTGATGGGCACTAGGGTTGTTTCCACATCTTTGCAACTGTGAATTGAGCTGTTATAAACATTTGAGTGCAAATGTCTTTTGGATGAAATGATTTTTTTTCATCTGGGTAGTTACCTAGTAATAGGACTGCAGGATCAAATGGAAGGTCTACTTTTAACTCTATGAGTTTTCTGCATACTTCCTTCCAATAAGGCTGTAGTAGTTTGCAGTCTCACCAACAATGTGTAAATATTCCCCTCTCTTCTCTCCACACCCACACCTGCCGTTCACTTTATGTATATGAAACTTGGTGCTCAATTCATTATGATTCAAGCCATATGGCAACAAACTGTCACACAATAAAGTAATTACCAAAATTTGAACTTGAGAAAGATGAAAAATATTTCTAGGGAAAAGTCCGAGAAGGAATACTAATCAAAAAGTAGATAGGTTTGTAAACAAATATTTTTAAAAGTATTGTGTTATCAAGTAGTATGTAATCATATCTAATCTGTGGCATTAAACTATTGAGGAAACTGTAAGTTAGAAATCAGAATATAGTACTAAGAGATAAATTATTCTCAGGTCCTTTTATTTTTAAGGATTAAGATATTATTGGGTTTTTAAAAAATTTTAAGGTAAACCTACAAGTGAAATTACAAGTATTTATAAAAATAATAGAAATAGAATAGTAAGTTACTAGTCAGTGAAATAAATTGATTAAGAACACAAAAAGGCAACTGCCAAAGCAGCGGTTGGGCGAGTAAAAGAAAAGAAGTTTTTTTTGTTTTTTTTTTAGACAGAGCCTCAAGCTGTCACCCTGGATAGAGTACTGTGGCATCACAGCTCACAGCAACCTCCAATTCCTGGGCTCAAGTGAGTCTCCTGCCTCTGCCTCCCAAGTAGCTGGGACTATAGGTGCCCACCACAACACCCGGCCATTTTTTGGTTGCAGCCATCATTGTTGTTTGGCGGGCCCGGGCTGGACTCGAACCCGCCAGCTCAGGTGTACGTGGCTGGTGCCTTAGCCCATTGAGCCACAGGCACTGAGCCAGAAAAGAATGTTTTTTAATGTGTGGAATAAAAAGAACAAATGCACCAATTTTCAAAATAAATATAATGAACTAAATGTACCATTTGAAATATGAGGATTAATAGAGTGGAAAACAAAACAAAATTTAGCTTTATGCTGCTTAGAAAACACATACTGGCTACATAGATTTAAATAAAAGTTAAGTTTTATTTTTATCATATTCCATGTCAATCATGATTATACAATGGAAAATATTTATATAATGTTTACTTTGTCCAATCCTCATTTTAAACACTACATATGAACAATTGTATTTCCTGCTCAACAATCTCATTGGTTATTATTGAGGTGAGTTTAAATAAACTGCCCAAAGTCATATAGATATTTATTGGTAGAGCAAGGATATAATGCTGAGAATTATTCTGAGCTAAGGATAAGAATATCATTATACATAATAAAGGTTTTAATTCATGATATAGGATTTCTAAACTTAAATATATCTAAGAGAATGGCCTCAAAAATAATAAACAAATAGTAACATGATTACTGGACAAAACTGTCAAGTGTTATGATCTACATGGATATTTCAACACATCTTCTATAAGCTAATAAGTCAGGCAGACAAAAAGGAGTAAACAAGAACTTTCAGATAATTAATTTTGAAATAAAAGAAATAATTTTTTGAAAACTCACAAATTTGTAGAACTGAATGATAATAAAAATACTTCATGGTGAAACTATAATACAGAAAATGTAGTAATTGGAAGAAGATTTATAGGCTTCGATTACTCATTTTAGATAAAGAAGATAGTATGAAAGTTAATAAACAAAGGAAAAAGTTATGAAAAGAGCAACACAAATACCTAAATAAAATTGCTGTCAAAAAAAAAAAAATGCTGTTGTTCTTCCTCCCTGGATGCCTGAGGATCACCCACCTTCATGAATGACTCAGTAACTATCTGGACCAGTACGTTCATGACCAACTGACTACTTCAGAGGAAACAAATGGCCATTGATGTCCTTCACCATGGGAAGGCAACCGTACTGAAGACAGAAATTAGGGAAAAACTAGCCAAAATGGACGCAGACCACACCCAATGTCATCTTCGTATTTGGATTCAGAACTCACTTTGGTGGTAGGAAGACAATGTGCTTTGGCATGATTTACGATTCTTTGGATTATGCAAGGAAAAATGAACCCAAACAGAGACTTGCAAGGCATGGCCTGTATGAGAAGAGAAAGACGTCAAGAAAGCATCTAAAGGAACACAAGAACAGAATGAAGAAAATCAGGGGGACGCAAAGGCTGATGTTGGTGCTGGCAAAGAGGCAAAGACTCCACAGTGATGTGATCCACAGCCATTGTATAGATTTTTCACAAGAGGATTAACAAAGACTTTTCATGTGAAAAATAAATTCCTGTCAAAAGAAAGGGAAGTTAAGAATAAATGAACGAAAGAAAGAAATGAACACAGAATAGAGAGAATCAAAAAGCCCAACACAGTCTTATTTTGAAAATGCTAATTAAAATTATGCAAATAATTGCTAAGATCATTTTGAAAAATAAATACTTTTACATGTGACAAGGGAGCATATTACAGATAGAACAAAGAAGAAAATAACAACAACCTTATGTTAACTGATTTGAACACTTAATTATATAAATTCTTAAAACATGTGTCTTACCAAAACTAAATCAAATAAATACAGTAAAGCCTTTAAGAATCAAGTAAATTTACAAAAAGACAAAATTATCTCACATGTAAAATTATGAGGACCAAGTATTTAGTGATAAGCTAGACACTTAAGAACAAATTAATACGAAGTCTAATCCTAATATAAAAGACAGGTAAGAAAATAAAATAAAGGGGACAAAATGAAAAAGGAAGGAAAATTTATAGACCAATCTTATTTGAGGACAAATGAAAGATAAAATGAAAAAGTCCTTTAAATCATGTTAACACACTGATCTGACATTATATTTTTGGAATAATAACAAATGGCAAAGAGTTTTTCACAAAAATAGGAAAATGGTGGGCGTAGGCCCAGGCGGTGGGGCTTGCGGAGGGCCGGGCTCGCTTTCTGCCGTCCCCTCTGCCGCGGCTTCTACCACCACCCTTTCCCAGCCGGCTAGGAGCGAGGAAGACCTGCTGGAGCCATGGACGACCAGGTGGTCCGCATTGCCAAGAGCACGGACAAGATGGTGCAGAAGAAGAACGCGGCTGGAGCATTGGATTTGCTGAAGGAGCTTAAGAATATTCCCATGACCTTGGAATTATTACAGTCCACAAGAATCGGAATGTCAGTTAATGCTATTCATAAGCAGAGTATAGATGAAGAAGTTACATCGTTAGCAGTCTCTCATCAAATCCTGGAAAAAGTTATTAGATGGACCGTCATCTGACAAAGACACTGAAGAAAAAAAAAAAGAACCTGCAATTACATCACAGAACAACCTTGAAGCAAAAGAAGAAAGTAGCTCCAGTGGCACCGTAAGCAGCAGAAAGGATGAGACAAATGCTCGAGATACTTATGTTTCATCTTTTCCTCGGGCACCAAGCACTCCGATTCTGTGAGGTTAAAGTGTAGAGAGATGCTTGCTGCAGCTCTTGGAACTGGAGATTCACATTGCTATTGGAGCTGATGAGGAAGAGTTGGGATCTCAAATTGAGGAAGCTATATATCAGGAAATAAGGAATACAGACATGAAATACAAAAACAGAGTACGAAGTAGGATATCAAATCTTAAAGATGCAAAGAATCCAAATTTAAGGAAAAATGTCCTATGTGGGAATATTCCTCCTGACTTATTTGCTA